>CAWVQA010000651.1:0-153072 GCA_963932145.1 Acanthosepion lycidas | reverse complement strand
ATTAAGATTTGTCATTTTTGGTAGTCATTTTATTCGCCTATTAGATGCACAATGAGTTGGAGAATCTGATAAACCCCACTTCCGGTAGCCTAGCTGCAAGGGAAATGCCTTAAATTGCCGTTTGAAGCTTCAACTTTGGGTTCCCAGTTCACGTTATTTGGGTATCGTCAAAAAAAGTCGATTAAGATTTGTCATTTTTGGTAGTCATTTTATTCGCCTATTAGATGCACAATGAGTTGGAGAATCTGATAAACCCCACTTCCGGTAGTCTAGCTGCAAGAGAAATGCCTTAAATTGCCGTTTGAAGCTTCAACTTTGGGTTCCCAGTTCACGCTATTTGGGTATCGTCAAAAAAAGTCGATTAAGATTTGTCATTTTTGGTAGTCATTTTATTCGCCTATTAGATGCACAATGAGTTGGAGAATCTGATAAACCCCACTTCCGGTAGCCTAGCTGCAAGGGAAATGCCTTAAATTGCCGTTTGAAGCTTCAACTTTGGGTTCCCAGTTCACGTTATTTGGGTATCGTCAAAAAAAGTCGATTAAGATTTGTCATTTTTGGTAGTCATTTTATTCGCCTATTAGATGCACAATGAGTTGGAGAATCTGATAAACCCCACTTCCGGTAGTCTAGCTGCAAGAGAAATGCCTTAAATTGCCGTTTGAAGCTTCAACTTTGGGTTCCCAGTTCACGCTATTTGGGTACCGTCAAAAAAAGTCGATTAAGATTTGTCATTTTTGGTAGTCATTTTATTCGCCTATTAGATGCACAATGAGTTGGAGAATCTGATAAACCCCACTTCCGGTAGTCTAGCTGCAAGAGAAATGCCTTAAATTGCCGTTTGAAGCTTCAACTTTGGGTTCCCAGTTCACGCTATTTGGGTACCGTCAAAAAAAGTCGATTAAGATTTGTCATTTTTGGTAGTCATTTTATTCGCCTATTAGATGCACAATGAGTTGGAGAATCTGATAAACCCCACTTCCGGTAGCCTAGCTGCAAGGGAAATGCCTTAAATTGCCGTTTGAAGCTTCAACTTTGGGTTCCCAGTTCACGCTATTTGGGTATCGTCAAAAAAAGTCGATTAAGATTTGTCATTTTTGGTAGTCATTTTATTCGCCTATTAGATGTACAATGAGTTGGAGAATCTGATAAACCCCACTTCCGGTAGCCTAGCTGCAAGGGAAATGCCTTAAATTGCCGTTTGAAGCTTCAACTTTGGGTTCCCAGTTCACGTTATTTGGGTATCGTCAAAAAAAGTCGATTAAGATTTGTCATTTTTGGTAGTCATTTTATTCGCCTATTAGATGCACAATGAGTTGGAGAATCTGATAAACCCCACTTCCGGTAGTCTAGCTGCAAGAGAAATGCCTTAAATTGCCGTTTGAAGCTTCAACTTTGGGTTCCCAGTTCACGCTATTTGGGTATCGTCAAAAAAAGTCGATTAAGATTTGTCATTTTTGGTAGTCATTTTATTCGCCTATTAGATGCACAATGAGTTGGAGAATCTGATAAACCCCACTTCCGGTAGCCTAGCTGCAAGGGAAATGCCTTAAATTGCCGTTTGAAGCTTCAACTTTGGGTTCCCAGTTCACGTTATTTGGGTATCGTCAAAAAAAGTCGATTAAGATTTGTCATTTTTGGTAGTCATTTTATTCGCCTATTAGATGCACAATGAGTTGGAGAATCTGATAAACCCCACTTCCGGTAGTCTAGCTGCAAGAGAAATGCCTTAAATTGCCGTTTGAAGCTTCAACTTTGGGTTCCCAGTTCACGCTATTTGGGTACCGTCAAAAAAAGTCGATTAAGATTTGTCATTTTTGGTAGTCATTTTATTCGCCTATTAGATGCACAATGAGTTGGAGAATCTGATAAACCCCACTTCCGGTAGCCTAGCTGCAAGGGAAATGCCTTAAATTGCCGTTTGAAGCTTCAACTTTGGGTTCCCAGTTCACGCTATTTGGGTATCGTCAAAAAAAGTCGATTAAGATTTGTCATTTTTGGTAGTCATTTTATTCGCCTATTAGATGCACAATGAGTTGGAGAATCTGATAAACCCCACTTCCGGTAGCCTAGCTGCAAGGGAAATGCCTTAAATTGCCGTTTGAAGCTTCAACTTTGGGTTCCCAGTTCACGTTATTTGGGTATCGTCAAAAAAAGTCGATTAAGATTTGTCATTTTTGGTAGTCATTTTATTCGCCTATTAGATGCACAATGAGTTGGAGAATCTGATAAACCCCACTTCCGGTAGTCTAGCTGCAAGAGAAATGCATTAAATTGCCGTTTGAAGCTTCAACATTGTGTTCCCAGTTCACGCTATTTGGGTACCGTCAAAAAAAGTCGATTAAGATTTGTCATTTTTGGTAGTCATTTTATTCGCCTATTAGATGCACAATGAGTTGGAGAATCTGATAAACCCCACTTCCGGTAGCCTAGCTGCAAGGGAAATGCCTTAAATTGCCGTTTGAAGCTTCAACTTTGGGTTCCCAGTTCACGCTATTTGGGTATCGTCAAAAAAAGTCGATTAAGATTTGTCATTTTTGGTAGTCATTTTATTCGCCTATTAGATGCACAATGAGTTGGAGAATCTGATAAACCCCACTTCCGGTAGCCTAGCTGCAAGGGAAATGCCTTAAATTGCCGTTTGAAGCTTCAACTTTGGGTTCCCAGTTCACGTTATTTGGGTATCGTCAAAAAAAGTCGATTAAGATTTGTCATTTTTGGTAGTCATTTTATTCGCCTATTAGATGCACAATGAGTTGGAGAATCTGATAAACCCCACTTCCGGTAGTCTAGCTGCAAGAGAAATGCCTTAAATTGCCGTTTGAAGCTTCAACTTTGGGTTCCCAGTTCACGCTATTTGGGTACCGTCAAAAAAAGTCGATTAAGATTTGTCATTTTTGGTAGTCATTTTATTCGCCTATTAGATGCACAATGAGTTGGAGAATCTGATAAACCCCACTTCCGGTAGTCTAGCTGCAAGAGAAATGCCTTAAATTGCCGTTTGAAGCTTCAACTTTGGGTTCCCAGTTCACGCTATTTGGGTATCGTCAAAAAAAGTCGATTAAGATTTGTCATTTTTGGTAGTCATTTTATTCGCCTATTAGATGCACAATGAGTTGGAGAATCTGATAAACCCCACTTCCGGTAGCCTAGCTGCAAGGGAAATGCCTTAAATTGCCGTTTGAAGCTTCAACTTTGGGTTCCCAGTTCACGTTATTTGGGTATCGTCAAAAAAAGTCGATTAAGATTTGTCATTTTTGGTAGTCATTTTATTCGCCTATTAGATGCACAATGAGTTGGAGAATCTGATAAACCCCACTTCCGGTAGTCTAGCTGCAAGAGAAATGCCTTAAATTGCCGTTTGAAGCTTCAACTTTGGGTTCCCAGTTCACGCTATTTGGGTACCGTCAAAAAAAGTCGATTAAGATTTGTCATTTTTGGTAGTCATTTTATTCGCCTATTAGATGCACAATGAGTTGGAGAATCTGATAAACCCCACTTCCGGTAGTCTAGCTGCAAGGGAAATGCCTTAAATTGCCGTTTGAAGCTTCAACTTTGGGTTCCCAGTTCACGCTATTTGGGTACCGTCAAAAAAAGTCGATTAAGATTTGTCATTTTTGGTAGTCATTTTATTCGCCTATTAGATGCACAATGAGTTGGAGAATCTGATAAACCCCACTTCCGGTAGTCTAGCTGCAAGGGAAATGCCTTAAATTGCCGTTTGAAGCTTCAACTTTGGGTTCCCAGTTCACGCTATTTGGGTACCGTCAAAAAAAGTCGATTAAGATTTGTCATTTTTGGTAGTCATTTTATTCGCCTATTAGATGCACAATGAGTTGGAGAATCTGATAAACCCCACTTCCGGTAGTCTAGCTGCAAGAGAAATGCCTTAAATTGCCGTTTGAAGCTTCAACTTTGGGTTCCCAGTTCACGCTATTTGGGTACCGTCAAAAAAAGTCGATTAAGATTTGTCATTTTTGGTAGTCATTTTATTCGCCTATTAGATGCACAATGAGTTGGAGAATCTGATAAACCCCACTTCCGGTAGCCTAGCTGCAAGGGAAATGCCTTAAATTGCCGTTTGAAGCTTCAACTTTGGGTTCCCAGTTCACGTTATTTGGGTATCGTCAAAAAAAGTCGATTAAGATTTGTCATTTTTGGTAGTCATTTTATTCGCCTATTAGATGCACAATGAGTTGGAGAATCTGATAAACCCCACTTCCGGTAGTCTAGCTGCAAGAGAAATGCCTTAAATTGCCGTTTGAAGCTTCAACTTTGGGTTCCCAGTTCACGCTATTTGGGTACCGTCAAAAAAAGTCGATTAAGATTTGTCATTTTTGGTAGTCATTTTATTCGCCTATTAGATGCACAATGAGTTGGAGAATCTGATAAACCCCACTTCCGGTAGCCTAGCTGCAAGGGAAATGCCTTAAATTGCCGTTTGAAGCTTCAACTTTGGGTTCCCAGTTCACGTTATTTGGGTATCGTCAAAAAAAGTCGATTAAGATTTGTCATTTTTGGTAGTCATTTTATTCGCCTATTAGATGCACAATGAGTTGGAGAATCTGATAAACCCCACTTCCGGTAGTCTAGCTGCAAGAGAAATGCCTTAAATTGCCGTTTGAAGCTTCAACTTTGGGTTCCCAGTTCACGCTATTTGGGTACCGTCAAAAAAAGTCGATTAAGATTTGTCATTTTTGGTAGTCATTTTATTCGCCTATTAGATGCACAATGAGTTGGAGAATCTGATAAACCCCACTTCCGGTAGTCTAGATGCAAGAGAAATGCCTTAAATTGCCGTTTGAAGCTTCAACTTTGGGTTCCCAGTTCACGCTATTTGGGTATCGTCAAAAAAAGTCGATTAAGATTTGTCATTTTTGGTAGTCATTTTATTCGCCTATTAGATGCACAATGAGTTGGAGAATCTGATAAACCCCACTTCCGGTAGCCTAGCTGCAAGGGAAATGCCTTAAATTGCCGTTTGAAGCTTCAACTTTGGGTTCCCAGTTCACGCTATTTGGGTATCGTCAAAAAAAGTCGATTAAGATTTGTCATTTTTGGTAGTCATTTTATTCGCCTATTAGATGCACAATGAGTTGGAGAATCTGATAAACCCCACTTCCGGTAGCCTAGCTGCAAGGGAAATGCCTTAAATTGCCGTTTGAAGCTTCAACTTTGGGTTCCCAGTTCACGTTATTTGGGTATCGTCAAAAAAAGTCGATTAAGATTTGTCATTTTTGGTAGTCATTTTATTCGCCTATTAGATGCACAATGAGTTGGAGAATCTGATAAACCCCACTTCCGGTAGTCTAGCTGCAAGAGAAATGCCTTAAATTGCCGTTTGAAGCTTCAACTTTGGGTTCCCAGTTCACGCTATTTGGGTACCGTCAAAAAAAGTCGATTAAGATTTGTCATTTTTGGTAGTCATTTTATTCGCCTATTAGATGCACAATGAGTTGGAGAATCTGATAAACCCCACTTCCGGTAGTCTAGCTGCAAGAGAAATGCCTTAAATTGCCGTTTGAAGCTTCAACTTTGGGTTCCCAGTTCACGCTATTTGGGTATCGTCAAAAAAAGTCGATTAAGATTTGTCATTTTTGGTAGTCATTTTATTCGCCTATTAGATGCACAATGAGTTGGAGAATCTGATAAACCCCACTTCCGGTAGCCTAGCTGCAAGGGAAATGCCTTAAATTGCCGTTTGAAGCTTCAACTTTGGGTTCCCAGTTCACGTTATTTGGGTATCGTCAAAAAAAGTCGATTAAGATTTGTCATTTTTGGTAGTCATTTT
This sequence comes from Acanthosepion lycidas, assembly GCA_963932145.1. Classification (NCBI taxonomy): domain Eukaryota; kingdom Metazoa; phylum Mollusca; class Cephalopoda; order Sepiida; family Sepiidae; genus Acanthosepion; species Acanthosepion lycidas. The sequence goes on along the minus strand of CAWVQA010000651.1, from coordinate 147,281 downwards.
ATTCGCCTATTAGATGCACAATGAGTTGGAGAATCTGATAAACCCCACTTCCGGTAGTCTAGCTGCAAGAGAAATGCCTTAAATTGCCGTTTGAAGCTTCAACTTTGGGTTCCCAGTTCACGCTATTTGGGTACCGTCAAAAAAAGTCGATTAAGATTTGTCATTTTTGGTAGTCATTTTATTCGCCTATTAGATGCACAATGAGTTGGAGAATCTGATAAACCCCACTTCCGGTAGTCTAGCTGCAAGGGAAATGCCTTAAATTGCCGTTTGAAGCTTCAACTTTGGGTTCCCAGTTCACGCTATTTGGGTACCGTCAAAAAAAGTCGATTAAGATTTGTCATTTTTGGTAGTCATTTTATTCGCCTATTAGATGCACAATGAGTTGGAGAATCTGATAAACCCCACTTCCGGTAGTCTAGCTGCAAGGGAAATGCCTTAAATTGCCGTTTGAAGCTTCAACTTTGGGTTCCCAGTTCACGCTATTTGGGTACCGTCAAAAAAAGTCGATTAAGATTTGTCATTTTTGGTAGTCATTTTATTCGCCTATTAGATGCACAATGAGTTGGAGAATCTGATAAACCCCACTTCCGGTAGTCTAGCTGCAAGAGAAATGCCTTAAATTGCCGTTTGAAGCTTCAACTTTGGGTTCCCAGTTCACGCTATTTGGGTACCGTCAAAAAAAGTCGATTAAGATTTGTCATTTTTGGTAGTCATTTTATTCGCCTATTAGATGCACAATGAGTTGGAGAATCTGATAAACCCCACTTCCGGTAGTCTAGCTGCAAGAGAAATGCCTTAAATTGCCGTTTGAAGCTTCAACTTTGGGTTCCCAGTTCACGCTATTTGGGTACCGTCAAAAAAAGTCGATTAAGATTTGTCATTTTTGGTAGTCATTTTATTCGCCTATTAGATGCACAATGAGTTGGAGAATCTGATAAACCCCACTTCCGGTAGCCTAGCTGCAAGGGAAATGCCTTAAATTGCCGTTTGAAGCTTCAACTTTGGGTTCCCAGTTCACGTTATTTGGGTATCGTCAAAAAAAGTCGATTAAGATTTGTCATTTTTGGTAGTCATTTTATTCGCCTATTAGATGCACAATGAGTTGGAGAATCTGATAAACCCCACTTCCGGTAGTCTAGCTGCAAGAGAAATGCCTTAAATTGCCGTTTGAAGCTTCAACTTTGGGTTCCCAGTTCACGCTATTTGGGTACCGTCAAAAAAAGTCGATTAAGATTTGTCATTTTTGGTAGTCATTTTATTCGCCTATTAGATGCACAATGAGTTGGAGAATCTGATAAACCCCACTTCCGGTAGTCTAGATGCAAGAGAAATGCCTTAAATTGCCGTTTGAAGCTTCAACTTTGGGTTCCCAGTTCACGCTATTTGGGTATCGTCAAAAAAAGTCGATTAAGATTTGTCATTTTTGGTAGTCATTTTATTCGCCTATTAGATGCACAATGAGTTGGAGAATCTGATAAACCCCACTTCCGGTAGCCTAGCTGCAAGGGAAATGCCTTAAATTGCCGTTTGAAGCTTCAACTTTGGGTTCCCAGTTCACGTTATTTGGGTATCGTCAAAAAAAGTCGATTAAGATTTGTCATTTTTGGTAGTCATTTTATTCGCCTATTAGATGCACAATGAGTTGGAGAATCTGATAAACCCCACTTCCGGTAGTCTAGCTGCAAGAGAAATGCCTTAAATTGCCGTTTGAAGCTTCAACTTTGGGTTCCCAGTTCACGCTATTTGGGTACCGTCAAAAAAAGTCGATTAAGATTTGTCATTTTTGGTAGTGATTTTATTAGCCTATTAGATGCACAATGAGTTGGAGAATCTGATAAACCCCACTTCCGGTAGTCTAGCTGCAAGGGAAATGCCTTAAATTGCCGTTTGAAGCTTCAACTTTGGGTTCCCAGTTCACGCAATTTGGGTACCGTCAAAAAAAGTCGATTAAGATTTGTCATTTTTGGTAGTCATTTTATTCGCCTATTAGATGCACAATGAGTTGGAGAATCTGATAAACCCCACTTCCGGTAGTCTAGCTGCAAGGGAAATGCCTTAAATTGCCGTTTGAAGCTTCAACTTTGGGTTCCCAGTTCACGCTATTTGGGTACCGTCAAAAAAAGTCGATTAAGATTTGTCATTTTTGGTAGTCATTTTATTCGCCTATTAGATGCACAATGAGTTAGAGAATCTGATAAACCCCACTTCCGGTAGTCTAGCTGCAAGAGAAATGCCTTAAATTGCCGTTTGAAGCTTCAACTTTGGGTTCCCAGTTCACGCTATTTGGGTACCGTCAAAAAAAGTCGATTAAGATTTGTCATTTTTGGTAGTCATTTTATTCGCCTATTAGATGCACAATGAGTTGGAGAATCTGATAAACCCCACTTCCGGTAGTCTAGCTGCAAGGGAAATGCCTTAAATTGCCGTTTGAAGCTTCAACTTTGGGTTCCCAGTTCACGCTATTTGGGTACCGTCAAAAAAAGTCGATTAAGATTTGTCATTTTTGGTAGTCATTTTATTCGCCTATTAGATGCACAATGAGTTGGAGAATCTGATAAACCCCACTTCCGGTAGTCTAGCTGCAAGAGAAATGCCTTAAATTGCCGTTTGAAGCTTCAACTTTGGGTTCCCAGTTCACGCTATTTGGGTACCGTCAAAAAAAGTCGATTAAGATTTGTCATTTTTGGTAGTCATTTTATTCGCCTATTAGATGCACAATGAGTTGGAGAATCTGATAAACCCCACTTCCGGTAGCCTAGCTGCAAGGGAAATGCCTTAAATTGCCGTTTGAAGCTTCAACTTTGGGTTCCCAGTTCACGCTATTTGGGTACCGTCAAAAAAAGTCGATTAAGATTTGTCATTTTTGGTAGTCATTTTATTCGCCTATTAGATGCACAATGAGTTGGAGAATCTGATAAACCCCACTTCCGGTAGCCTAGCTGCAAGGGAAATGCCTTAAATTGCCGTTTGAAGCTTCAACTTTGGGTTCCCAGTTCACGTTATTTGGGTATCGTCAAAAAAAGTCGATTAAGATTTGTCATTTTTGGTAGTCATTTTATTCGCCTATTAGATGCACAATGAGTTGGAGAATCTGATAAACCCCACTTCCGGTAGTCTAGCTGCAAGAGAAATGCCTTAAATTGCCGTTTGAAGCTTCAACTTTGGGTTCCCAGTTCACGCTATTTGGGTACCGTCAAAAAAAGTCGATTAAGATTTGTCATTTTTGGTAGTCATTTTATTCGCCTATTAGATGCACAATGAGTTGGAGAATCTGATAAACCCCACTTCCGGTAGTCTAGATGCAAGAGAAATGCCTTAAATTGCCGTTTGAAGCTTCAACTTTGGGTTCCCAGTTCACGCTATTTGGGTATCGTCAAAAAAAGTCGATTAAGATTTGTCATTTTTGGTAGTCATTTTATTCGCCTATTAGATGCACAATGAGTTGGAGAATCTGATAAACCCCACTTCCGGTAGCCTAGCTGCAAGGGAAATGCCTTAAATTGCCGTTTGAAGCTTCAACTTTGGGTTCCCAGTTCACGTTATTTGGGTATCGTCAAAAAAAGTCGATTAAGATTTGTCATTTTTGGTAGTCATTTTATTCGCCTATTAGATGCACAATGAGTTGGAGAATCTGATAAACCCCACTTCCGGTAGTCTAGCTGCAAGAGAAATGCCTTAAATTGCCGTTTGAAGCTTCAACTTTGGGTTCCCAGTTCACGCTATTTGGGTACCGTCAAAAAAAGTCGATTAAGATTTGTCATTTTTGGTAGTGATTTTATTAGCCTATTAGATGCACAATGAGTTGGAGAATCTGATAAACCCCACTTCCGGTAGTCTAGCTGCAAGGGAAATGCCTTAAATTGCCGTTTGAAGCTTCAACTTTGGGTTCCCAGTTCACGCAATTTGGGTACCGTCAAAAAAAGTCGATTAAGATTTGTCATTTTTGGTAGTCATTTTATTCGCCTATTAGATGCACAATGAGTTGGAGAATCTGATAAACCCCACTTCCGGTAGTCTAGCTGCAAGGGAAATGCCTTAAATTGCCGTTTGAAGCTTCAACTTTGGGTTCCCAGTTCACGCTATTTGGGTACCGTCAAAAAAAGTCGATTAAGATTTGTCATTTTTGGTAGTCATTTTATTCGCCTATTAGATGCACAATGAGTTAGAGAATCTGATAAACCCCACTTCCGGTAGTCTAGCTGCAAGAGAAATGCCTTAAATTGCCGTTTGAAGCTTCAACTTTGGGTTCCCAGTTCACGCTATTTGGGTACCGTCAAAAAAAGTCGATTAAGATTTGTCATTTTTGGTAGTCATTTTATTCGCCTATTAGATGCACAATGAGTTGGAGAATCTGATAAACCCCACTTCCGGTAGTCTAGCTGCAAGGGAAATGCCTTAAATTGCCGTTTGAAGCTTCAACTTTGGGTTCCCAGTTCACGCTATTTGGGTACCGTCAAAAAAAGTCGATTAAGATTTGTCATTTTTGGTAGTCATTTTATTCGCCTATTAGATGCACAATGAGTTGGAGAATCTGATAAACCCCACTTCCGGTAGTCTAGCTGCAAGAGAAATGCCTTAAATTGCCGTTTGAAGCTTCAACTTTGGGTTCCCAGTTCACGCTATTTGGGTACCGTCAAAAAAAGTCGATTAAGATTTGTCATTTTTGGTAGTCATTTTATTCGCCTATTAGATGCACAATGAGTTGGAGAATCTGATAAACCCCACTTCCGGTAGCCTAGCTGCAAGGGAAATGCCTTAAATTGCCGTTTGAAGCTTCAACTTTGGGTTCCCAGTTCACGCTATTTGGGTATCGTCATAAAAAGTCGATTAAGATTTGTCATTTTTGGTAGTCATTTTATTCGCCTATTAGATGCACAATGAGTTGGAGAATCTGATAAACCCCACTTCCGGTAGCCTAGCTGCAAGGGAAATGCCTTAAATTGCCGTTTGAAGCTTCAACTTTGGGTTCCCAGTTCACGTTATTTGGGTATCGTCAAAAAAAGTCGATTAAGATTTGTCATTTTTGGTAGTCATTTTATTCGCCTATTAGATGCACAATGAGTTGGAGAATCTGATAAACCCCACTTCCGGTAGTCTAGCTGCAAGGGAAATGCCTTAAATTGCCGTTTGAAGCTTCAACTTTGGGTTCCCAGTTCACGCTATTTGGGTACCGTCAAAAAAAGTCGATTAAGATTTGTCATTTTTGGTAGTCATTTTATTCGCCTATTAGATGCACAATGAGTTGGAGAATCTGATAAACCCCACTTCCGGTAGCCTAGCTGCAAGGGAAATGCCTTAAATTGCCGTTTGAAGCTTCAACTTTGGGTTCCCAGTTCACGTTATTTGGGTATCGTCAAAAAAAGTCGATTAAGATTTGTCATTTTTGGTAGTCATTTTATTCGCCTATTAGATGCACAATGAGTTGGAGAATCTGATAAACCCCACTTCCGGTAGCCTAGCTGCAAGGGAAATGCCTTAAATTGCCGTTTGAAGCTTCAACTTTGGGTTCCCAGTTCACGTTATTTGGGTATCGTCAAAAAAAGTCGATTAAGATTTGTCATTTTTGGTAGTCATTTTATTCGCCTATTAGATGCACAATGAGTTGGAGAATCTGATAAACCCCACTTCCGGTAGTCTAGCTGCAAGAGAAATGCCTTAAATTGCCGTTTGAAGCTTCAACTTTGGGTTCCCAGTTCACGCTATTTGGGTATCGTCAAAAAAAGTCGATTAAGATTTGTCATTTTTGGTAGTCATTTTATTCGCCTATTAGATGCACAATGAGTTGGAGAATCTGATAAACCCCACTTCCGGTAGCCTAGCTGCAAGGGAAATGCCTTAAATTGCCGTTTGAAGCTTCAACTTTGGGTTCCCAGTTCACGTTATTTGGGTATCGTCAAAAAAAGTCGATTAAGATTTGTCATTTTTGGTAGTCATTTTATTCGCCTATTAGATGCACAATGAGTTGGAGAATCTGATAAACCCCACTTCCGGTAGTCTAGCTGCAAGAGAAATGCCTTAAATTGCCGTTTGAAGCTTCAACTTTGGGTTCCCAGTTCACGCTATTTGGGTACCGTCAAAAAAAGTCGATTAAGATTTGTCATTTTTGGTAGTCATTTTATTCGCCTATTAGATGCACAATGAGTTGGAGAATCTGATAAACCCCACTTCCGGTAGTCTAGCTGCAAGAGAAATGCCTTAAATTGCCGTTTGAAGCTTCAACTTTGGTTTCCCAGTTCACGCTATTTGGGTACCGTCAAAAAAAGTCGATTAAGATTTGTCATTTTTGGTAGTCATTTTATTCGCCTATTAGATGCACAATGAGTTGGAGAATCTGATAAACCCCACTTCCGGTAGCCTAGCTGCAAGGGAAATGCCTTAAATTGCCGTTTGAAGCTTCAACTTTGGGTTCCCAGTTCACGCTATTTGGGTATCGTCAAAAAAAGTCGATTAAGATTTGTCATTTTTGGTAGTCATTTTATTCGCCTATTAGATGCACAATGAGTTGGAGAATCTGATAAACCCCACTTCCGGTAGCCTAGCTGCAAGGGAAATGCCTTAAATTGCCGTTTGAAGCTTCAACTTTGGGTTCCCAGTTCACGTTATTTGGGTATCGTCAAAAAAAGTCGATTAAGATTTGTCATTTTTGGTAGTCATTTTATTCGCCTATTAGATGCACAATGAGTTGGAGAATCTGATAAACCCCACTTCCGGTAGTCTAGCTGCAAGAGAAATGCCTTAAATTGCCGTTTGAAGCTTCAACTTTGGGTTCCCAGTTCACGCTATTTGGGTACCGTCAAAAAAAGTCGATTAAGATTTGTCATTTTTGGTAGTCATTTTATTCGCCTATTAGATGCACAATGAGTTGGAGAATCTGATAAACCCCACTTCCGGTAGTCTAGCTGCAAGAGAAATGCCTTAAATTGCCGTTTGAAGCTTCAACTTTGGGTTCCCAGTTCACGTTATATGGGTATCGAAAAAAAAAGTCGATTAAGATTTGTCATTTTTGGTAGTGATTTTATTCGCCTATTAGATGCACAATGAGTTGGAGAATCAGATAAACCCCACTTCCGGTAGTCTAGCTGCCAGAGAAATGCCTTAAATTGCCGTTTGAAGCTTCAACTTTGGGTTCCCAGTTCACGTTATTTGGGTATCGAAAAAAAAAGTCGATTAAGATTTGTCATTTTTGGTAGTGATTTTATTAGCCTATTAGATGCACAATGAGTTGAAGAATCAGATAAACCCAACTTCCGGTAGCCTAGCTGCAAGAGAAATGCCTTAAATTGCCGTTTGAAGCTTCAACTTTCGGTTCCCAGTTCACGTTATTTGGGTATCGTAAAAAAAAGTCGATTAAGATTTGTCATTTTTGGTAGTGATTTTATTAGCCTATTAGATGCACAATGAGTTGGAGAATCTGATAAACCCCACTTCCGGTAGTCTAGCTGCAAGAGAAATGCCTTAAATTGCCGTTTGAAGCTTCAACTTCGGGTTCCCAGTTCGCGTTATTTGGGTATCGAAAAAAAAAGTCGATTAAGATTTGTCATTTTTGGTAGTGATTTTATTAGCCTATTAGATGCACAATGAGTTGAAGAATCAGATAAACCCCACTTCCGGTAGTCTAGCTGCCAGAGAAATGCCTTAAATTGCCATTTGAAGCTTCAACTTTGGGTTCCCAGTTCACGTTATTTGGGTATCGAAAAAAAAAGTCGATAAAGATTTGTCATTTTTGGTAGTGATTTTATTAGCCTATTAGATGCACAATGAGTTGGAGAATCAGATAAACCCCACTTCCGGTAGTCTAGCTGCCAGAGAAATGCCTTAAATTGCCGTTTGAAGCTTCAACTTTGGGTTCCCAGTTCACGCTATTTGGGTACCGTCAAAAAAAGTCGATTAAGATTTGTCATTTTTGGTAGTCATTTTATTCGCCTATTAGATGCACAATGAGTTGGAGAATCTGATAAACCCCACTTCCGGTAGCCTAGCTGCAAGGGAAATGCCTTAAATTGCCGTTTGAAGCTTCAACTTTGGGTTCCCAGTTCACGCTATTTGGGTATCGTCATAAAAAGTCGATTAAGATTTGTCATTTTTGGTAGTCATTTTATTCGCCTATTAGATGCACAATGAGTTGGAGAATCTGATAAACCCCACTTCCGGTAGCCTAGCTGCAAGGGAAATGCCTTAAATTGCCGTTTGAAGCTTCAACTTTGGGTTCCCAGTTCACGTTATTTGGGTATCGTCAAAAAAAGTCGATTAAGATTTGTCATTTTTGGTAGTCATTTTATTCGCCTATTAGATGCACAATGAGTTGGAGAATCTGATAAACCCCACTTCCGGTAGTCTAGCTGCAAGGGAAATGCCTTAAATTGCCGTTTGAAGCTTCAACTTTGGGTTCCCAGTTCACGCTATTTGGGTACCGTCAAAAAAAGTCGATTAAGATTTGTCATTTTTGGTAGTCATTTTATTCGCCTATTAGATGCACAATGAGTTGGAGAATCTGATAAACCCCACTTCCGGTAGCCTAGCTGCAAGGGAAATGCCTTAAATTGCCGTTTGAAGCTTCAACTTTGGGTTCCCAGTTCACGTTATTTGGGTATCGTCAAAAAAAGTCGATTAAGATTTGTCATTTTTGGTAGTCATTTTATTCGCCTATTAGATGCACAATGAGTTGGAGAATCTGATAAACCCCACTTCCGGTAGCCTAGCTGCAAGGGAAATGCCTTAAATTGCCGTTTGAAGCTTCAACTTTGGGTTCCCAGTTCACGTTATTTGGGTATCGTCAAAAAAAGTCGATTAAGATTTGTCATTTTTGGTAGTCATTTTATTCGCCTATTAGATGCACAATGAGTTGGAGAATCTGATAAACCCCACTTCCGGTAGTCTAGCTGCAAGAGAAATGCCTTAAATTGCCGTTTGAAGCTTCAACTTTGGGTTCCCAGTTCACGCTATTTGGGTATCGTCAAAAAAAGTCGATTAAGATTTGTCATTTTTGGTAGTCATTTTATTCGCCTATTAGATGCACAATGAGTTGGAGAATCTGATAAACCCCACTTCCGGTAGCCTAGCTGCAAGGGAAATGCCTTAAATTGCCGTTTGAAGCTTCAACTTTGGGTTCCCAGTTCACGTTATTTGGGTATCGTCAAAAAAAGTCGATTAAGATTTGTCATTTTTGGTAGTCATTTTATTCGCCTATTAGATGCACAATGAGTTGGAGAATCTGATAAACCCCACTTCCGGTAGTCTAGCTGCAAGAGAAATGCCTTAAATTGCCGTTTGAAGCTTCAACTTTGGGTTCCCAGTTCACGCTATTTGGGTACCGTCAAAAAAAGTCGATTAAGATTTGTCATTTTTGGTAGTCATTTTATTCGCCTATTAGATGCACAATGAGTTGGAGAATCTGATAAACCCCACTTCCGGTAGTCTAGCTGCAAGAGAAATGCCTTAAATTGCCGTTTGAAGCTTCAACTTTGGGTTCCCAGTTCACGCTATTTGGGTACCGTCAAAAAAAGTCGATTAAGATTTGTCATTTTTGGTAGTCATTTTATTCGCCTATTAGATGCACAATGAGTTGGAGAATCTGATAAACCCCACTTCCGGTAGCCTAGCTGCAAGGGAAATGCCTTAAATTGCCGTTTGAAGCTTCAACTTTGGGTTCCCAGTTCACGCTATTTGGGTATCGTCAAAAAAAGTCGATTAAGATTTGTCATTTTTGGTAGTCATTTTATTCGCCTATTAGATGCACAATGAGTTGGAGAATCTGATAAACCCCACTTCCGGTAGCCTAGCTGCAAGGGAAATGCCTTAAATTGCCGTTTGAAGCTTCAACTTTGGGTTCCCAGTTCACGTTATTTGGGTATCGTCAAAAAAAGTCGATTAAGATTTGTCATTTTTGGTAGTCATTTTATTCGCCTATTAGATGCACAATGAGTTGGAGAATCTGATAAACCCCACTTCCGGTAGTCTAGCTGCAAGAGAAATGCCTTAAATTGCCGTTTGAAGCTTCAACTTTGGGTTCCCAGTTCACGCTATTTGGGTACCGTCAAAAAAAGTCGATTAAGATTTGTCATTTTTGGTAGTCATTTTATTCGCCTATTAGATGCACAATGAGTTGGAGAATCTGATAAACCCCACTTCCGGTAGTCTAGCTGCAAGAGAAATGCCTTAAATTGCCGTTTGAAGCTTCAACTTTGGGTTCCCAGTTCACGTTATATGGGTATCGAAAAAAAAAGTCGATTAAGATTTGTCATTTTTGGTAGTGATTTTATTCGCCTATTAGATGCACAATGAGTTGGAGAATCAGATAAACCCCACTTCCGGTAGTCTAGCTGCCAGAGAAATGCCTTAAATTGCCGTTTGAAGCTTCAACTTTGGGTTCCCAGTTCACGTTATTTGGGTATCGAAAAAAAAAGTCGATTAAGATTTGTCATTTTTGGTAGTGATTTTATTAGCCTATTAGATGCACAATGAGTTGAAGAATCAGATAAACCCAACTTCCGGTAGCCTAGCTGCAAGAGAAATGCCTTAAATTGCCGTTTGAAGCTTCAACTTTCGGTTCCCAGTTCACGTTATTTGGGTATCGTAAAAAAAAGTCGATTAAGATTTGTCATTTTTGGTAGTGATTTTATTAGCCTATTAGATGCACAATGAGTTGGAGAATCTGATAAACCCCACTTCCGGTAGTCTAGCTGCAAGAGAAATGCCTTAAATTGCCGTTTGAAGCTTCAACTTCGGGTTCCCAGTTCGCGTTATTTGGGTATCGAAAAAAAAAGTCGATTAAGATTTGTCATTTTTGGTAGTGATTTTATTAGCCTATTAGATGCACAATGAGTTGAAGAATCAGATAAACCCCACTTCCGGTAGTCTAGCTGCCAGAGAAATGCCTTAAATTGCCATTTGAAGCTTCAACTTTGGGTTCCCAGTTCACGTTATTTGGGTATCGAAAAAAAAAGTCGATAAAGATTTGTCATTTTTGGTAGTGATTTTATTAGCCTATTAGATGCACAATGAGTTGGAGAATCAGATAAACCCCACTTCCGGTAGTCTAGCTGCCAGAGAAATGCCTTAAATTGCCGTTTGAAGCTTCAACTTTGGGTTCCCAGTTCACGTTATATGGGTATCGAAAAAAAAAGTCGATTAAGATTTGTCATTTTTGGTAGTGATTTTATTAGCCTATTAGATGCACAATGAGTTGGAGAATCAGATAAACCCCACTTCCGGTAGTCTACCTGCCAGAGAAATGTCTTAAATTACCGTTTGAAGCTTCAACTTTGGGTTCACGTTATTTGGGTATCGAAAAAAAAAGTCGATTAAGATTTGTCATTTTTGGTAGTGATTTTATTAGCCTATTAGATGCACAATGAGTTGGAGAATCAGATAAACCCCACTTCCGGTAGTCTAGCTGCCAGAGAAATGCCTTAAATTGCCGTTTGAAGCTTCAACTTTGGGTTCCCAGTTCACGTTATTTGGGTATCGAAAAAAAAAGTCGATTAAGATTTGTCATTTTTGGTAGTGATTTTATTAGCCTATTAGATGCACAATGAGTTGGAGAATCAGATAAACCCCACTTCCGGTAGTCTAGCTGCCAGAGAAATGCCTTAAATTGCCGTTTGAAGCTTCAACTTTGGGTTCCCAGTTCACGTTATTTGGGTATCGAAAAAAAAAGTCGATTAAGATTTGTCATTTTTGGTAGTGATTTTATTAGCCTATTAGATGCACAATGAGTTGGAGAATCTGATAAACCCCACTTCCGGTAGTCTAGCTGCAAGAGAAATGCCTTAAATTGCGGTTTGAAGCTTCAACTTTGGGTTCCCAGTTCACGTTATTTGGGTATCGTAAAAAAAAGTCGATTAAGATTTGTCATTTTTGGTAGTGATTTTATTCGCCTATTAGATGCACAATGAGTTGGAGAATCTGATAAACCCCACTTCCGGTAGTCTAGCTGCAAGAGAAATGCCTTAAATTGCCGTTTGAAGCTTCAACTTTGGGTTCCCAGTTCACGTTATTTGGGTATCGTAAAAAAAAGTCGATTAAAATTTGTCATTTTTGGTAGTGATTTTATTCGCCTATTAGATGCACAATGAGTTGGAGAATCTGATAAACCCCACTTCCGGTAGTCTAGCTGCAAGAGAAATGCCTTAAATTGCCGTTTGAAGCTTCAACTTTGGGTTCCCAGTTCACGTTCTTTGGGTATCGAAAAAAAAGTCGATTAAGATTTGTCATTTTTGGTAGTGATTTTATTCGCCTATTAGATGCACAATGAGTTGGAGAATCTGATAAACCCCACTTCCGGTAGTCTAGCTACAAGAGAAATGCCTTAAATTGCCGTTTGAAGCTTCAACTTTGGGTTCCCAGTTCACGTTATTTGGGTATCGAAAAAAAGTTGATTAAGATTTGTCATTTTTGGTAGTGATTTTATTAGCCTATTAGATGCACAATGAGTTGGAGAATCTGATAAACCCCACTTCCGGTAGTCTAGCTGCAAGAGAAATGCCTTAAATTGCCGTTTGAAGCTTCAACTTTGGGTTCCCAGTTCACGTTATTTGGGTATCGAAAAAAAAAGTCGATTAAGATTTGTCATTTTTGGTAGTGATTTTATTAGCCTATTAGATGCACAATGAGTTGGAGAATCTGATAAACCCCACTTCCGGTAGCCTAGCTGCAAGAGAAATGCCTTAAATTGCCGTTTGAAGCTTCAACTTTGGGTTCCCAGTTCACGTTATTTGGGTATCGAAAAAAAAAGTCGATTAAGATTTGTCATTTTTGGTAGTGATTTTATTAGCCTATTAGATGCACAATGAGTTGGAGAATCTGATAAACCCCACTTCCGGTAGTCTAGCTGCAAGAGAAATGCCTTAAATTGCCGTTTGAAGCTTCAACTTTGGGTTCCCAGTTCACGTTATTTGGGTATCGAAAAAAAAAGTCGATTAAGATTTGTCATTTTTGGTAGTGATTTTATTAGCTTATTAGATGCACAATGAGTTGGAGAATCTGATAAACCCCACTTCCGGTAGTCTAGCTGCAAGAGAAATGCTTTAAATTGCCGTTTGAAGCTTCAACTTTGGGTTCCCAGTTCACGTTATTTGGGTATCGAAAAAAAAAGTCGATTAAGATTTGTCATTTTTGGTAGTGATTTTATTAGCTTATTAGATGCACAATGAGTTGGAGAATCTGATAAACCCCACTTCCGGTAGTCTAGCTGCAAGAGAAATGCCTTAAATTGCCGTTTGAAGCTTCAACTTTGGGTTCCCAGTTCACGTTATTTGGGTATCGAAAAAAAAAGTCGATTAAGATTTGTCATTTTTGGTAGTGATTTTATTAGCCTATTAGATGCACAATGAGTTGGAGAATCAGATAAACCCCACTTCCGGTAGCCTAGCTGCAAGAGAAATGCCTTAAATTGCCGTTTGAAGCTTCAACTTTGGGTTCCCATTTCACGTTATTTGGGTATCGAAAGAAAAAGTCGATTAAGATTTGTCATTTTTGGTAGTGATTTTATTAGCCTATTAGATGCACAATGAGTTGGAGAATCAGATAAACCCCACTTCCGGTAGTCTAGCTGCAAGAGAAATGCCTTAAATTGCCGTTTGAAGCTTCAACATTGGGTTCCCAATTCACGTTATTTGGGTATCGAAAAAAAATAGTCGATTAAGATTTGTCATTTTTGGTAGTGATTTTATTAGCCTATTAGATGCACAATGAGTTGGAGAATGTGATAAATCCCACTTCCGGTAGTCTAGCTGCAAGAGAAATGCCTTAAATTGCCGTTTGAAGCTTCAACTTTGGGTTCCCAGTTCACGTTATTTGGGTATCGAAAAAAAAAGTCGATTAAGGTTTGTCATTTTTGGTAGTGATTATATTAGCCTATTAGATGCACAATGAGTTGGAGAATCAGATAAACCCCACTTCCGGTAGTCTAGCTGCAAGTGAAATGCCTTAAATTGCCGTTTGAAGCTTCAACTTTGGGTTCCCAGTTCACGTTATTTGGGTATCGAAAAAAAAAGTCGATTGAGATTTGTCATTTTTGGCAGTGATTTTATTAGCCTATTAGATGCACAATGAGTTGGAGAATCTGATAAACCCCACTTCCGGTAGTCTAGCTGCAAGAGAAATGCCTTAAATTGCCGTTTGAAGCTTCAACTTTGGGTTCCCAGTTCCCGTTATTTGGGTATCGAAAAAAAAAGTCGATTAAGATTTGTCATTTTTGGTAGTGATTTTATTAGCCTATTAGATGCACAATGAGTTGGAGAATCTGATAAACCCCACTTCCGGTAGCCTAGCTGCAAGTGAAATGCCTTAAATTGCCGTTTGAAGCTTCAACTTTGGGTTCCCAGTTCCCGTTATTTGGTTATCGAAAAAAAAAGTCGATTAAGATTTGCCAATTTTGGTAGTGATTTTATTAGACTATTAGATGCACAATGAGTTGGAGAATCAGATAAACACCACTTCCGGTAGTCTAGCTGCAAGAGAAATGCCTTAAATTGCCGTTTGAAGCTTCAACTTTGGGTTCCCAGTTCCCGTTATTTGGGTATCGAAAAAAAAAGTCGATTGAGATTTGTCATTTTTGGTAGTGATTTTATTAGCCTAATAGATGCACAATGAGTTGGAGAATGTGATAAACACCACTTCCGGTAGTCTAGCTGCAAGAGAAATGCCTTAAATTGCCGTTTGAAGCTTCAACTTTGGGTTCCCCGGTCACGTTATTTGGGTAACGAAAAAAAAAGTCGATTAAGATTTGTCATTTTTGGTAGTGATTTTATTAGCCTATTAGATGCACAATGAGTTGGAGAATCAGACAAACCCCACTTCCGGTAGCCTAGCTGCAAGAGAAATGCCTTAAATTGCCGTTTGAAGCTTCAACTTTGGGTTCCCAGTTCACGTTATTTGGGTATCGAAAAAAAAAGTCGATTAAGATTTGTCATTTTTGGTAGTGATTTTATTAGCCTATTAGATGCACAATGAGTTGGAGAATCAGATAAACCCCACTTCCGGTAGTCTACCTGCAGGAGAAATGCCTTAAATTGCCGTTTGAAGCTTCAACTTTGGGTTCCCAGTTCACGTTATTTGGGTATCGAAAAAAAAAGTCGATTAAGATTTGTCATTTTTGGTAGTGATTTTATTAGCCTATTAGATGCACAATGAGTTGGAGAATCAGATAAATCCCACTTCCGGTAGTCTAGCTGCAAGAAAAATGCCTTAAATTGCCGTTTGAAGCTTCAACTTTGGGTTCCCAGTTCACGTTATTTGGGTATCGAAAAAAAAAGTCGTTTAAGATTTGACATATTGGTAGTGATTTTATTAGCCTATTGGATGCACAATGAGTTGGAGAATCTGATAAACCCCACTTCCGGTAGTCTAGCTGCAAGAGAAATGCCTTAAATTGCCGTTTGAAGCTTCAGCTTTGGGTTCCCAGTTCACGTTATTTGGGTAGCGAAAAAAAAAGTCGTTTAAGATTTGTCATTTTTGGTAGTGATTTTATTAGCCTATTCGATGCACAATGAGTTGGAGAATCTGATAAACCCCACTTGCGGTAGTCTAGCTGCAAGAGAAATGCCTTAAATTGCCGTTTGAAGCTTCCGCTTTGGGTTCCCAGTTCACGTTATTTGGGTATCGAAAAAAAAAGTCGTTTAAGATTTGTCATTTTTGGTAGTGATTTTATTAGCCTATTCGATGCACAATGAGTTGGAGAATCTGATAAACCCCACTTCCGGTAGCCTAGCTGCAAGAGAAATGCCTTAAATTGCCGATTGAAGCTCCAACTTTGGGTTGCCAGTTCCCGTTATTTGGGTATCGAAAAAAAAAGTCCATTAAGATTTGTCATTTTTGGTAGTGATTTTATTAGCCTATTAGATGCACAATGAGTTGGAGAATCTGATAAACCCCACTTCCGGTAGCCTAGCTGCAAAATAATTGCCTTAAATTGCCGTTTGAAGCTTCAACTTTGGGTTCCCAGTTCCCGTTATTTGGGTATCGAAAAAAAAAGTCGATTAAGATTTGTCATTTTTGGTAGTGATTTTATTAGCCTATAAGATGCACAATGAGTTGGAGAATCAGATAAACCCCACTTCCGGTAGTCTAGCTGCAAGAGAAATGCCTTAAATTGCCGTTTGAAGCTTCAACTTTGGGTTCCCAGGTCCCGTTATTTGGGTATCGAAAAAAAAAGTCGATTGAGATTTGTCATTTTTGGTAGTGATTTTATTAGCCTATTAGATGCACAATGAGTTGGAGAATCTGATAAACCCCACTTCCGGTAGTCTAGCTGCAAGAGAAATGCCTTAAATTGCCGTTTGAAGCTTCAACTTTGGGTTCCCAGTTCCCGTTATTTGGGTATCGAAAAAAAAAGTCGATTAAGATTTGTCATTTTTGGTAGTGATTTTATTAGCCTATTAGATGCACAATGAGTTGGAGAATCTGATAAACCCCACTTCCGGTAGCCTAGCTGCAAGTGAAATGCCTTAAATTGCCGTTTGAAGCTTCAACTTTGGGTTCCCAGTTCCCGTTATTTGGTTATCGAAAAAAAAAGTCGATTAAGATTTGCCAATTTTGGTAGTGATTTTATTAGCCTATTAGATGCACAATGAGTTGGAGAATCAGATAAACACCACTTCCGGTAGTCTAGCTGCAAGAGAAATGCCTTAAATTGCCGTTTGAAGCTTCAACTTTGGGTTCCCAGTTCCCGTTATTTGGGTATCGAAAAAAAAAGTCGATTGAGTTTTGTCATTTTTGGTAGTGATTTTATTAGCCTAATAGATGCACAATGAGTTGGAGAATCTGATAAACCCCACTTCCGGTAGCCTAGCTGCAAGAGAAATTCCTTAAATTGCCGTTTGAAGCTTCAACTTTGGGTTCCCAGTTCACGTTATTTGGGTATCGAAAAAAAAAGTCGTTTAAGAATTGTCATTTTTGGTAGTGATTTTATTAGCCTATTCGATGCACAATGAGTTGGAGAATCTGATAAGCCCCACTTCCGGTAGTCTAGCTGCAAGAGAAATGCCTTAAATTGCCGTTTGAAGCTTCAACTTTGGGTTCCCAGTTCACGTTATTTGGGTATCGAAAAAAAAAGTCGTTTAAGATTTGTCAATTTTGGTAGTGATTTTATTAGCCTATTCGATGCACAATGAGTTGGAGGATGTGATAAACCCCACTTCCGGTAGTCTAGCTGCAAGGGAAATGCCTTAAATTGCCGTTTGAAGCTTCAACTTTGGGTTCCCAGTTCACGTTATTTGGGTATCGAAAAAAAAAGTCGTTTAAGGTTTGTCATTTTTGGTAGTGATTTTATTAGCCTATTCGATGCACAATGAGTTGGAGAATCTGATAAACCCCACTTCCGGTAGTCTAGCTGCAAGAGAAATGCCTTAAATTGCCGTTTGAAGCTTCAACTTTGGGTTCCCAGTTCACGTTATTTGGGTATCGAAAAAAAAAGTCGTTTAAGATTTGTCATTTTTGGTAGTGATTTTATTAGCCTATTCGATGCACAATGAGTTGGAGAATCTGATAAACCCCACTTCCGGTAGTCTAGCTGCAAGAGAAATGCCTTAAATTGCCGTTTGAAGCTTCAACTTTGGGTTCCCAGTTCACGTTATTTGGGTATCGAAAAAAAAAGTCGTTTAAGATTTGTCATTTTTGGTAGTGATTTTATTAGCCTATTCGATGCACAATGAGTTGGAGAATCTGATAAACCCCACTTCCGGTAGTCTAGCTGCAAGAGAAATGCCTTAAATTGCCGTTTGAAGCTTCAACTTTGGGTTCCCAGTTCACGTTATTTGGGTATCGAAAAAAAAAGTCGTTTAAGATTTGTCATTTTTGGTAGTGATTTTATTAGCCTATTCGATGCACAATGAGTTGGAGGATCTGATAAGCCCCACTTCCGGTAGTCTAGCTGCAAGAGAAATGCCTTAAATTGCCGTTTGAAGCTTCAACTTTGGGTTCCCAGTTCACGTTATTTGGGTATCGAAAAAAAAAGTCGTTTAAGATTTGTCATTTTTGGTAGTGATTTTATTAGCCTATCGATGCACAATGAGTTGGAGGATCTGATAAGCCCCACTTCTGGTAGTCTAGCTGCAAGAGAAATGCCTTAAATTGCCGTTTCAAGCTTCAACTTTGGGTTCCCAGTTCACGTTATTTGGGTATCGAAAAAAAAAGTCGTTTAAGATTTGTCATTTTTGGTAGTGATTTTATTAGCCTATTCGATGCACAATGAGTTGGAGAATCTGATAAACCCCACTTCCGGTAGTCTAGCTGCAAGAGAAATGCCTTAAATTGCCGTTTGAAGCTTCAACTTTGGGTTCCCAGTTCACGTTATTTGGGTATCGAAAAAAAAAGTCGTTTAAGATTTGTCATTTTTGGTAGTGATTTTATTAGCCTATTCGATGCACAATGAGTTGGAGAATCTGATAAACCCCACTTCCGGTAGTCTAGCTGCAAGGGAAATGCCTTAAATTGCCGTTTGAAGCTTCAACTTTGGGTTCCCAGTTCACGTTAATTGGGTATCGAAAAAAAAAGTCGTTTAAGATTTCTCATTTTTGGTAGTGATTTTATTAGCCTATTCGATGCACAATAAGTTGGAGAATCTGATAAACCCCACTTCCGGTAGTCTAGCTGCAAGAGAAATGCCTTAAATTGCCGTTTGAAGCTTCAACTTTGGGTTCCCAGTTCACGTTATTTGGGTATCGAAAAAAAAAGTCGTTTAAGAATTGTCATTTTTGGTAGTGATTTTATTAGCCTATTCGATGCACAATGAGTTGGAGAATCTGATAAGCCCCACTTCCGGTAGTCTAGCTGCAAGAGAAATGCCTTAAATTGCCGTTTGAAGCTTCAACTTTGGGTTCCCAGTTCACGTTATTTGGGTATCGAAAAAAAAAGTCGTTTAAGATTTGTCAATTTTGGTAGTGATTTTATTAGCCTATTCGATGCACAATGAGTTGGAGGATCTGATAAACCCCACTTCCGGTAGTCTAGCTGCAAGAGAAATGCCTTAAATTGCCGTTTGAAGCTTCAACTTTGGGTTCCCAGTTCACGTTATTTGGGTATCGAAAAAAAAAGTCGTTTAAGGTTTGTCATTTTTGGTAGTGATTTTATTAGCCTATTCGATGCACAATGAGTTGGAGAATCTGATAAACCCCACTTCCGGTAGTCTAGCTGCAAGAGAAATGCCTTAAATTGCCGTTTGAAGCTTCAACTTTGGGTTCCCAGTTCACGTTATTTGGGTATCGAAAAAAAAAGTCGTTTAAGATTTGTCATTTTTGGTAGTGATTTTATTAGCCTATTCGATGCACAATGAGTTGGAGAATCTGATAAACCCCACTTCCGGTAGTCTAGCTGCAAGAGAAATGCCTTAAATTGCCGTTTGAAGCTTCAACTTTGGGTTCCCAGTTCACGTTATTTGGGTATCGAAAAAAAAAGTCGTTTAAGATTTGTCATTTTTGGTAGTGATTTTATTAGCCTATTCGATGCATAATGAGTTGGAGGATCTGATAAGCCCCACTTCCGGTAGTCTAGCTGCAAGAGAAATGCCTTAAATTGCCGTTTGAAGCTTCAACTTTGGGTTCCCAGTTCACGTTATTTGGGTATCGAAAAAAAAAGTCGTTTAAGATTTGTCATTTTTGGTAGTGATTTTATTAGCCTATTCGATGCACAATGATTTGGAGGATCTGATAAACCCCACTTCCGGTAGTCTAGCTGCAAGAGAAATGCCTTAAATTGCCGTTTGAAGCTTCAACTTTGGGTTCCCAGTTCACGTTATTTGGGTATCGAAAAAAAAAGTCGTTTAAGATTTGTCATTTTTGGTAGTGATTTTATTAGCCTATTCGATGCACAATGAGTTGGAGAATCTGATAAACCTCACTTCCGGTAGTCTAGCTGCAAGAGAAATGCCTTAAATTGCCGTTTGAAGCTTCAACTTTGGGTTCCCAGTTCACGTTATTTGGGTATCGAAAAAAAAAGTCGTTTAAGATTTGTCATTTTTGGTAGTGATTTTATTAGCCTATTCGATGCACAATGAGTTGGAGAATCTGATAAACCCCACTTCCGGTAGTCTAGCTGCAAGAGAAATGCCTTAAATTGCCGTTTGAAGCTTTCACATTTGGGTTCCCAGTTTCCGTTATTTGGGTATCGAAAAAAAAAGTCGATTAAGATTTGTCATTTTTGGTAGTGATTTTATTAGCCTATTAGATGCACAATGAGTTGGAGAATCTGATAAACCCCACTTCCGGTAGCCTAGCTGCAAGGGAAATGCCTTAAATTGCCGTTTGAAGCTTCAACTTTGGGTTCCCAGTTCCCGTTATTTGGGTATCGAAAAAAAAAGTCGATTAAGATTTGTCATTTTTGGTAGTGATATTATTAGCCTATTAGATGCACAATGAGTTGGAGAATCAGATAAACCCCACTTCCGGTAGTCTAGCTGCAAGAGAAATGCCTTAAATTGCCGTTTGAAGCTTCAACTTTGGGTTCCCAGTTCCCGTTATTTGGGTATCGAAAAAAAAAGTCGATTGAGATTTGTCATTTTTGGTAGTGATTTTATTAGCCTATTAGATGCACAATGAGTTGGAGAATCTGATAAACCCCACTTCCGGTAGTCTAGCTGCAAGAGAAATGCCTTAAATTGCCGTTTGAAGCTTCAACTTTGGGTTCCCAGTTCACGTTATTTGGGTATCGAAAAAAAAAGTCGTTTAAGACTTGTCATTTTTGGTAGTGATTTTATTAGCCTATTCGATGCACAATGAGTTGGAGGATCTGATAAGCCCCACTTCCGGCAGTCTAGCTGCAAGAGAAATGCCTTAAATTGCCGTTTGAAGCTTCAACTTTGGGTTCCCAGTTCACGTTATTTGGGTATCGAAAAAAAAAGTCGTTTAAGATTTGTCATTTTTGGTAGTGATTTTATTAGCCTATTCGATGCACAATGAGTTGGAGAATCTGATAAACCCCACTTCCGGTAGTCTAGCTGCAAGAGAAATGCCTTAAATTGCCGTTTGAAGCTTCAACTTTGGGTTCCCAGTTCACGTTATTTGGGTATCGAAAAAAAAAGTCGTTTAAGATTTGTCATTTTTGGTAGTGATTTTATTAGCCTATTCGATGCATAATGAGTTGGAGGATCTGATAAGCCCCACTTCCGGTAGTCTAGCTGCAAGAGAAATGCCTTAAATTGCCGTTTGAAGCTTCAACTTTGGGTTCCCAGTTCACGTTATTTGGGTATCGAAAAAAAAAGTCGTTTAAGATTTGTCATTTTTGGTAGTGATTTTATTAGCCTATTCGATGCACAATGAGTTGGAGGATCTGATAAACCCCACTTCCGGTAGTCTAGCTGCAAGAGAAATGCCTTAAATTGCCGTTTGAAGCTTCAACTTTGGGTTCCCAGTTCACGTTATTTGGGTATCGAAAAAAAAAGTCGTTTAAGATTTGTCATTTTTGGTAGTGATTTTATTAGCCTATTCGATGCACAATGAGTTGGAGAATCTGATAAACCCCACTTCCGGTAGTCTAGCTGCAAGAGAAATGCCTTAAATTGCCGTTTGAAGCTTCAACTTTGGATTCCCAGTTCACGTTATTTGAGTAACGAAAAAAAAAGTCGTTTAAGATTTGTCATTTTTGGTAGTGATTTTATTAGCCTATTCGATGCACAATGAGTTGGAGAATCTGATAAACCCCACTTCCGGTAGTCTAGCTGCAAGAGAAATGCCTTAAATTGCCGTTTGAAGCTTCAACTTTGGGTTCCCAGTTCACGTTATTTGGGTATCGAAAAAAAAAGTCGTTTAAGATTTGTCATTTTTGGTAGTGATTTTATTAGCCTATTCGATGCACAATGAGTTGGAGGATCTGATAAGCCCCACTTCCGGTAGTCTAGCTGCAAGAGAAATGCCTTAAATTGCCGTTTGAAGCTTCAACTTTGGGTTCCCAGTTCACGTTATTTGGGTATCGAAAAAAAAAGTCGTTTAAGATTTGTCATTTTTGGTGGTGATTTTATTAGCCTATTCGATGCACAATGAGTTGGAGAATCTGATAAAACCCACTTCCGGTAGTCTAGCTGCAAGAGAAATGCCTTAAATTGCCGTGTGAAGCTTCAACTTTGGGTTCCCAGTTCACGTTATTTGGGTATCGAAAAAAAAAGTCGTTTAAGATTTGTCATTTTTGGTAGTGATTTTATTAGCCTATTCGATGCACAATGAGTTGGAGGATCTGATAAGCCCCACTTCCGGTAGTCTAGCTGCAAGAGAAATGCCTTAAATTGCCGTTTCAAGCTTCAACTTTGGGTTCCCAGTTCACGTTATTTGGGTATCGAAAAAAAAAGTCGTTTAAGATTTGTCATTTTTGGTAGTGATTTTATTAGCCTATTCGATGCACAATGAGTTGGAGAATCTGATAAACCCCACTTCCGGTAGTCTAGCTGCAAGAGAAATGCCTTAAATTGCCGTTTGAAGCTTCAACTTTGGGTTCCCAGTTCACGTTATTTGGGTATCGAAAAAAAAAGTCGTTTAAGATTTGTCATTTTTGGTAGTGATTTCATTAGCCTATTCGATGCACAATGAGTTGGAGAATCTGATAAACCCCACTTCCGGTAGTCTAGCTGCAAGAGAAATGCCTTAAATTGCCGTTTGAAGCTTCAACTTTGGGTTCCCAGTTCACGTTATTTGGGTATCGAAAAAAAAAGTCGTTTAAGATTTGTCATTTTTGGTAGTGATTTTATTAGCCTATTCGATGCACAATGAGTTGGAGAATCTGATAAACCCCACTTCCGGTAGTCTAGCTGCAAGAGAAATGCCTTAAATTGCCGTTTGAAGCTTCAACTTTGGGTTCCCAGTTCACGTTAATTGGGTATCGAAAAAAAAAGTCGTTTAAGATTTGTCATTTTTGGTAGTGATTTTATTAGCCTATTCGATGCACAATGAGTTGGAGAATCTGATAAACCCCACTTCCGGTAGTCTAGCTGCAAGAGAAATGCCTTAAATTGCCGTTTGAAGCTTCAACTTTGGGTTCCCAGTTCACGTTATTTGGGTATCGAAAAAAAAAGTCGTTTAAGAATTGTCATTTTTGGTAGTGATTTTATTAGCCTATTCGATGCACAATGAGTTGGAGAATCTGATAAGCCCCACTTCCGGTAGTCTAGCTGCAAGAGAAATGCCTTAAATTGCCGTTTGAAGCTTCAACTTTGGGTTCCCAGTTCACGTTATTTGGGTATCGAAAAAAAAAGTCGTTTAAGATTTGTCATTTTTGGTGGTGATTTTATTAGCCTATTCGATGCACAATGAGTTGGAGAATCTGATAAAACCCACTTCCGGTAGTCTAGCTGCAAGAGAAATGCCTTAAATTGCCGTTTGAAGCTTCAACTTTGGGTTCCCAGTTCACGTTATTTGGGTATCGAAAAAAAAAGTCGTTTAAGATTTGTCATTTTTGGTAGTGATTTTATTAGCCTATTCGATGCACAATGAGTTGGAGGATCTGATAAGCCCCACTTCCGGTAGTCTAGCTGCAAGAGAAATGCCTTAAATTGCCGTTTCAAGCTTCAACTTTGGGTTCCCAGTTCACGTTATTTGGGTATCGAAAAAAAAAGTCGTTTAAGATTTGTCATTTTTGGTAGTGATTTTATTAGCCTATTCGATGCACAATGAGTTGGAGAATCTGATAAACCCCACTTCCGGTAGTCTAGCTGCAAGAGAAATGCCTTAAATTGCCGTTTGAAGCTTCAACTTTGGGTTCCCAGTTCACGTTATTTGGGTATCGAAAAAAAAAGTCGTTTAAGATTTGTCATTTTTGGTAGTGATTTTATTAGCCTATTCGATGCACAATGAGTTGGAGAATCTGATAAACCCCACTTCCGGTAGTCTAGCTGCAAGAGAAATGCCTTAAATTGCCGTTTGAAGCTTCAACTTTGGGTTCCCAGTTCACGTTATTTGGGTATCGAAAAAAAAAGTCGTTTAAGATTTGTCATTTTTGGTAGTGATTTTATTAGCCTATTCGATGCACAATGAGTTGGAGAATCTGATAAACCCCACTTCCGGTAGTCTAGCTGCAAGGGAAATGCCTTAAATTGCCGTTTGAAGCTTCAACTTTGGGTTCCCAGTTCACGTTAATTGGGTATCGAAAAAAAAAGTCGTTTAAGATTTGTCATTTTTGGTAGTGATTTTATTAGCCTATTCGATGCACAATGAGTTGGAGAATCTGATAAACCCCACTTCCGGTAGTCTAGCTGCAAGAGAAATGCCTTAAATTGCCGTTTGAAGCTTCAACTTTGGGTTCCCAGTTCACGTTATTTGGGTATCGAAAAAAAAAGTCGTTTAAGAATTGTCATTTTTGGTAGTGATTTTATTAGCCTATTCGATGCACAATGAGTTGGAGAATCTGATAAGCCCCACTTCCGGTAGTCTAGCTGCAAGAGAAATGCCTTAAATTGCCGTTTGAAGCTTCAACTTTGGGTTCCCAGTTCACGTTATTTGGGTATCGAAAAAAAAAGTCGTTTAAGTTTTGTCAATTTTGGTAGTGATTTTATTAGCCTATTCGATGCACAATGAGTTGGAGGATCTGATAAACCCCACTTCCGGTAGTCTAGCTGCAAGAGAAATGCCTTAAATTGCCGTTTGAAGCTTCAACTTTGGGTTCCCAGTTCCCGTTATTTGGGTATCGAAAAAAAAAGTCGATTAAGATTTGTCATTTTTGGTAGTGATATTATTAGCCTATTAGATGCACAATGAGTTGGAGAATCAGATAAACCCCACTTCCGGTAGTCTAGCTGCAAGAGAAATGCCTTAAATTGCCGTTTGAAGCTTCAACTTTGGGTTCCCAGTTCCCGTTATTTGGGTATCGAAAAAAAAAGTCGATTGAGATTTGTCATTTTTGGTAGTGATTTTATTAGCCTATTAGATGCACAATGAGTTGGAGAATCTGATAAACCCCACTTCCGGTAGCCTAGCTGCAAGAGAAATGCCTTAAATTGCCGTTTGAAGCTTCAACTTTGGGTTCCCAGTTCACGTTATTTGGGTATCGAAAAAAAAAGTCGTTTAAGATTTGTCATTTTTGGTAGTGATTTTATTAGCCTATTCGATGCACAATGAGTTGGAGAATCTGATAAACCCCACTTCCGGTAGTCTAGCTGCAAGAGAAATGCCTTAATTTGCCGTTTGAAGCTTCAACTTTGGGTTCCCAGTTCACGTTATTTGGGTATCGAAAAAAAAAGTCGTTTAAGATTTGTCATTTTTGGTAGTGATTTTATTAGCCTATTCGATGCACAATGAGTTGGAGAATCTGATAAACCCCACTTCCGGTAGTCTAGCTGCAAGAGAAATGCCTTAAATTGCCGTTTGAAGCTTCAACTTTGGGTTCCCAGTTCACGTTATTTGGGTATCGAAAAAAAAAGTCGTTTAAGACTTGTCATTTTTGGTAGTGATTTTATTAGCCTATTCGATGCACAATGAGTTGGAGGATCTGATAAGCCCCACTTCCGGCAGTCTAGCTGCAAGAGAAATGCCTTAAATTGCCGTTTGAAGCTTCAACTTTGGGTTCCCAGTTCACGTTATTTGGGTATCGAAAAAAAAAGTCGTTTAAGATTTGTCATTTTTGGTAGTGATTTTATTAGCCTATTCGATGCACAATGAGTTGGAGAATCTGATAAACCCCACTTCCGGTAGTCTAGCTGCAAGAGAAATGCCTTAAATTGCCGTTTGAATCTTCAACTTTGGGTTCCCAGTTCACGTTATTTGGGTATCGAAAAAAAAAGTCGTTTAAGATTTGTCATGTTTGGTAGTGATTTTATTAGCCTATTCGATGCACAATGAGTTGGAGAATCTGATAAACCCCACTTCCGGTAGTCTAGCTGCAAGAGAAATGCCTTAAATTGCCGTTTGAAGCTTCAACTTTGGGTTCCCAGTTCACGTTATTTGGGTATCGAAAAAAAAAGTCGTTTAAGATTTGTCATTTTTGGTAGTGATTTTATTAGCCTATTCGATGCATAATGAGTTGGAGGATCTGATAAGCCCCACTTCCGGTAGTCTAGCTGCAAGAGAAATGCCTTAAATTGCCGTTTGAAGCTTCAACTTTGGGTTCCCAGTTCACGTTATTTGGGTATGGAAAAAAAAAGTCGTTTAAGATTTGTCATTTTTGGTAGTGATTTTATTAGCCTATTCGATGCACAATGAGTTGGAGGATCTGATAAACCCCACTTCCGGTAGTCTAGCTGCAAGAGAAATGCCTTAAATTGCCGTTTGAAGCTTCAACTTTGGGTTCCCAGTTCACGTTATTTGGGTATCGAAAAAAAAAGTCGTTTAAGATTTGTCATTTTTGGTAGTGATTTTATTAGCCTATTCGATGCACAATGAGTTGGAGAATCTGATAAACCCCACTTCCGGTAGTCTAGCTGCAAGAGAAATGCCTTAAATTGCCGTTTGAAGCTTCAACTTTGGGTTCCCAGTTCACGTTATTTGGGTATCGAAAAAAAAAGTCGTTTAAGATTTGTCATTTTTGGTAGTGATTTTATTAGCCTATTCGATGCACAATGAGTTGGAGAATCTGATAAACCCCACTTCCGGTAGTCTAGCTGCAAGAGAAATGCCTTAAATTGCCGTTTGAAGCTTCAACTTTGGGTTCCCAGTTTCCGTTATTTGGGTATCGAAAAAAAAAGTCGATTAAGATTTGTCATTTTTGGTAGTGATTTTATTAGCCTATTAGATGCACAATGAGTTGGAGAATCTGATAAACCCCACTGCCGGTAGCCTAGCTGCAAGAGAAATGCCTTAAATTGCCGTTTGAAGCTTCAACTTTGGGTTCCCAGTTCACGTTATTTGGGTATCGAAAAAAAAAGTCGTTTAAGATTTGTCATTTTTGGTAGTGATTTTATTAGCCTATTCGATGCACAATGAGTTGGAGAATCTGATAAACCCCACTTCCGGTAGTCTAGCTGCAAGAGAAATGCCTTAAATTGCCGTTTGAAGCTTCAACTTTGGGTTCCCAGTTCACGTTATTTGGGTATTGAAAAAAAAAGTCGTTTAAGATTTGTCATTTTTGGTAGTGATTTTATTAGCCTATTCGATGCACAATGAGTTGGAGAATCTGATAAACCCCACTTCCGGTAGTCTAGCTGCAAGAGAAATGCCTTAAATTGCCGTTTGAAGCTTCAACTTTGGGTTCCCAGTTCACGTTATTTGGGTATCGAAAAAAAAAGTCGTTTAAGACTTGTCATTTTTGGTAGTGATTTTATTAGCCTATTCGATGCACAATGAGTTGGAGGATCTGATAAGCCCCACTTCCGGCAGTCTAGCTGCAAGAGAAATGCCTTAAATTGCCGTTTGAAGCTTCAACTTTGGGTTCCCAGTTCACGTTATTTGGGTATCGAAAAAAAAAGTCGTTTAAGATTTGTCATTTTTGGTAGTGATTTTATTAGCCTATTCGATGCACAATGAGTTGGAGAATCTGATAAACCCCACTTCCGGTAGTCTAGCTGCAAGAGAAATGCCTTAAATTGCCGTTTGAATCTTCAACTTTGGGTTCCCAGTTCACGTTATTTGGGTATCGAAAAAAAAAGTCGTTTAAGATTTGTCATGTTTGGTAGTGATTTTATTAGCCTATTCGATGCACAATGAGTTGGAGAATCTGAGAAACCCCACTTCCGGTAGTCTAGCTGCAAGAGAAATGCCTTAAATTGCCGTTTGAAGCTTCAACTTTGGGTTCCCAGTTCACGTTATTTGGGTATCGAAAAAAAAAGTCGTTTAAGATTTGTCATTTTTGGTAGTGATTTTATTATCCTATTCGATGCACAATGAGTTGGAGGATCTGATAAGCCCCACTTCCGGTAGTCTAGCTGCAAGAGAAATGCCTTAAATTGCCGTTTGATGCTTCAACTTTGGGTTCCCAGTTCACGTTATTTGGGTATCGAAAAAAAAAGTCGTTTAAGATTTGTCATTTTTGGTAGTGATTTTATTAGCCTATTCGATGCACAATGAGTTGGAGGATCTGATAAACCCCACTTCCGGTAGTCTAGCTGCAAGAGAAATGCCTTAAATTGACGTTTGAAGCTTCAACTTTGGGTTCCCAGTTCACGTTATTTGGGTATCGAAAAAAAAAGTCGTTTAAGATTTGTCATTTTTGGTAGTGATTTTATTAGCCTATTCGATGCACAATGAGTTGGAGAATCTGATAAACCCCACTTCCGGTAGTCTAGCTGCAAGAGAAATGCCTTAAATTGCCGTTTGAAGCTTCAACTTTGGGTTCCCAGTTCACGTTATTTGGGTATCGAAAAAAAAAGTCGTTTAAGATTTGTCATTTTTGGTAGTGATTTTATTAGCCTATTCGATGCACAATGAGTTGGAGAATCTGATAAACCCCACTTCCGGTAGTCTAGCTGCAAGAGAAATGCCTTAAATTGCCGTTTGAAGCTTCAACTTTGTGTTCCCAGTTCACGTTATTTGGGTATCGAAAAAAAAAGCCGTTTAAGATTTGTCCTTTTTGGTAGTGATTTTATTAGCCTATTCGATGCACAATGAGTTTGAGAATCTGATAAACCCCACTTCCGGTAGTCTAGCTGCAAGGGAAATGCCTTAAATTGCCGTTTGAATCTTCAACTTTGGGTTCCCAGTTCACGTTATTTGGGTATCGAAAAAAAAAGTCGTTTAAGATTTGTCATTTTTGGTAGTGATTTTATTAGCCTATTCGATGCACAATGAGTTGGAGAATCTGATAAACCCCACTTCCGGTAGTCTAGCTGCAAGAGAAATGCCTTAAATTGCCGTTTGAAGCTTCAACTTTGGGTTCCCAGTTCACGTTATTTGGGTATCGAAAAAAAAAGTCGTTTAAGATTTGTCATTTTTGGTAGTGATTTTATTAGCCTATTCGATGCACAATGAGTTGGAGAATCTGATAAACCCCACTTCCGGTAGTCTAGCTGCAAGTGAAATGCCTTAAATTGCCGTTTGAAGCTTCAACTTTGGGTTCCCATTTCACGTTATTTGGGTATCGAAAAAAAAAGTCGTTTAAGATTTGTCATTTTTGGTAGTGATTTTATTAGCCTATTCGATGCACAATGAGTTGGAGAATCTGATAAACCCCACTTCCGGTAGTCTAGCTGCAAGAGAAATGCCTTAAATTGCCGTTTGAAGCTTCAACTTTGGGTTCCCAGTTCACGTTATTTGGGTATCGAAAAAAAAAGTCGTTTAAGATTTGTCATTTTTGGTAGTGATTTTATTAGCCTATTCGATGCACAATGAGTTGGAGGATCTGATAAACCCCACTTCCGGTAGTCTAGCTGCAAGAGAAATGCCTTAAATTGCCGTTTGAAGCTTCAACTTTGGGTTCCCAGTTCACGTTATTTGGGTATCGAAAAAAAAAGTCGTTTAAGATTTGTCATTTTTGGTAGTGATTTTATTAGCCTATTCGATGCACAATGAGTTGGAGAATCTGATAAACACCACTTCCGGTAGTCTAGCTGCAAGAGAAATGCCTTAAATTGCCGTTTGAAGCTTCAACTTTGGGTTCCCAGTTCACGTTATTTGGGTATCGAAAAAAAAAGTCTTTTAAGATTTGTCATTTTTGGTAGTGATTTTATTAGCCTATTCGATGCACAATGAGTTGGAGAATCTGATAAACCCCACTTCCGGTAGTCTAGCTGCAAGAGAAATGCCTTAAATTGCCGTTTGAAGCTTCAACTTTGGGTTCCCAGTTCACGTTATTTGGGTATCGAAAAAAAAAGTCGTTTAAGATTTGTCATTTTTGGTAGTGATTTTATTAGCCTATTCGATGCACAATGAGTTTGAGAATCTGATAAACCCCACTTCCGGTAGTCTAGCTGCAAGAGAAATGCCTTAAATTGCCGTTTGAAGCTTCAACTTTGGGTTCCCAGTTCACGTTATTTGGGTATCGAAAAAAAAAGTCGTTTAAGATTTGTCATTTTTGGTAGTGATTTTATTAGCCTATTCGATGCACAATGAGTTGGAGAATCTGATAAACCCCACTTCCGGTAGTCTAGCTGCAAGAGAAATGCCTTAAATTGCCGTTTGAAGCTTCAACTTTGGGTTCCCAGTTCACGTTATTTGGGTATCGAAAAAAAAAGTCGTTTAAGATTTGTCATTTTTGGTAGTGATTTTATTAGCCTATTCGATGCACAATGAGTTGGAGAATCTGATAAACCCCACTTCCGGTAGTCTAGCTGCAAGAGAAATGCCTTAAATTGCCGTTTGAAGCTTCAACTTTGGGTTCCCAGTTCACGTTATTTGGGTATCGAAAAAAAAAGTCGTTTGATTTGTCATTTTGGGTAGTGATTTTATTAGCCTATTAGATGAACAATGGGTTGGAGAATCTGATAAACCCCACTTCCGGTAGTCTAGCTGCAAGAGAAATGCCTTAAATTGCCGTTTGAAGCTTCAACTTTGGGTTCCCAGTTCACGTTATTTGGGTATCGAAAAAAAAAGTCGTTTAAGATTTGTCATTTTTGGTAGTGATTTTATTAGCCTATTAGATGCACAATGAGTCGGAGAATCTGATAAACCCCACTTCCGGTAGTGTAGCTGCAAGAGAAATGCCTTAAATTGCCGTTTGAAGCTTCAACTTTGGGTCCCCAGTTCACGTTATTTGGGTATCGAAAAAAAAAGTCGTTTAAGATTTGTCATTTTTGGTAGTGATTTTATTAGCCTATTAGATGCACAATGAGTTGGAGAATCTGATAAACCCCACTTCCGGTAGTCTAGCTGCAAGAGAAATGCCTTAAATTGCCGTTTGAAGCTTCAACTTTGGGTTCCCAGTTCACGTTATTTGGGTATCGAAAAAAAAAGTCGATTAAGATTTGTCATTTTTGGTAGTGATTTTATTAGCCTATTAGATGCACAATGAGTCGGAGAATCTGATAAACCCCACTTCCGGTAGTCTAGCTGCAAGAGAAATGTCTTAAATTGCCGTTTGAAGCTTCAACTTTGGGTCCCCAGTTCACGTTATTTGGGTATCGAAAAAAAAAGTCGTTTAAGATTTGTCATTTTTGGTAGTGATTTTATTAGCCTATTAGATGCACAATGAGTTGGAGAATCTGATAAACCCCACTTCCGGTAGTCTAGCTGCAAGAGAAATGCCTTAAATTGCCGTTTGAAGCTTCAACTTTTGGTTCCCAGTTCACGTTATTTGGGTATCGAAAAAAAAAGTCGTTTAAGATTTGTCATTTTTGGTAGTGATTTTATTAGCCTATTAGATGCACAATGAGTTGGAGAATCAGATAAACCCCACTTCCGGTAGTCTAGCTGCAAG
Organism: Acanthosepion lycidas; assembly: GCA_963932145.1. NCBI lineage: Eukaryota > Metazoa > Mollusca > Cephalopoda > Sepiida > Sepiidae > Acanthosepion > Acanthosepion lycidas. The sequence continues at coordinate 116,084 of CAWVQA010000651.1, read as the reverse complement.
AGAAATGCCTTAAATTGCCGTTTGAAGCTTCAACTTTGGGTTCCCAGTTCACGTTATTTGGGTATCGAAAAAAAAAGTCGTTTAAGATTTGTCATTTTTGGTAGTGATTTTATTAGCCTATTAGATGCGCAATGAGTTGGAGAATCTGATAAACCCCACTTCCGGTAGTCTAGCTGCAAGGGAAATGCCTTAAATTGCCGTTTGAAGCTTCAACTTTGGGTTCCCAGTTCACGTTATTTGGGTATCGAAAAAAAAAGTCGTTTAAGATTTGTCATTTTTGGTAGTGATTTTATTAGCCTATTAGATGCACAATGAGTTGGAGAATCTGATAAACCCCACTTCCCGTAGTCTAGCTGCAAGAGAAATGCCTTAAATTGCCGTTTGAAGCTTCAACCTTGGGTTCCCAGTTCACGTTATTTGGGTATCGAAAAAAAAAGTCCTTTAAGATTTGTCATTTTTGGTAGTGATTTTATTAGCCTATTAGATGCACAATGAGTTGGAGAATCTGATAAACCCCACTTCCGGTAGTCTAGCTGCAAGAGAAATGCCTTAAATTGCCGTTTGAAGCTTCAACTTTGGGTTCCCAGATCACGTTATTTGGGTATCGAAAAAAAAAGTCGATTAAGATTTGTCATTTTTGGTAGTGATTTTATTAGCTTATTAGATGCACAATGAGTTGGAGAATCTGATAAACCCCACTTCCGGTAGCCTAGCTGCAAGAGAAATGCCTTAAATTGCCGTTTGAAGCTTCAACTTTGGGTTCCCAGTTCACGTTATTTGGGTATCGAAAAAAAAAGTCGATTAAGATTTGTCATTTTTGGTAGTGATTTTATTAGCTTATTAGATGCACAATGAGTTGGAGAATCAGATAAACCCCACTTCCGGTAGCCTAGCTGCAAGAGAAATGCCTTAAATTGCCGTTTAAAGCTTCAACTTTGGGTTCCCAGTTCACGTTATTTGGGTATCGAAAAAAAAAGTCGATTAAGATTTGTCATTTTTGGTAGTGATTTTATTAGCCTATTAGATGCACAATGAGTTGGAGAATCAGATAAACTCCACTTCCGGTAGCCTAACTGCAAGAGAAATGCCTTAAAATTCCGTTTGAAGCTTCAACTTTGGGTTCCCAGTTCACGTTATTTGGGTATCGAAAAAAAAAGTCGATTAAGATTTGTCATTTTTGGTAGTGATTTTATTAGCTTATTAGATGCACAAGGAGTTGGAGAATCAGATAAACCCCACTTCCTGTAGCCTAGCTGCAAGAGAAATGCCTTAAATTGCCGTTTGAAGCTTCAACTTTGGGTTCCCAGTTCACGTTATTTGGGTATCGTAAAAAAAAGTCGATTAAGATTTGTCATTTTTGGTAGTGATTTTATTCGCCAATTAGATGCACAATGAGTTGGAGAATCTGATAAACCCCACTTCCGGTAGCCTAGCTGCAAGAGAAATGCCTTAAATTGCCGTTTGAAGCTTCAACTTTGGGTTCCCAGTTCACGTTATTTGGGTATCGTAAAAAAAAGTCGATTAAGATTTGTCATTTTTGGTAGTGATTTTATTCGCCTATTAGATGCACAATGAGTTGGAGAATCTGATAAACCCCACTTCCGTTAGCCTAGCTGCAAGAGAAATGCCTTAAATTGCCGTTTGAAGCTTCAACTTTGGGTTCCCAGTTCACGTTATTTGGGTATCGTAAAAAAAAGTCGATTAAGATTTGTCATTTTTGGTAGTGATTTTATTCGCCTATTAGATGCACAATGAGTTGGAGAATCTGATAAACCCCACTTCCGGTAGTCTAGCTGCAAGAGAAATGCCTTAAATTGCCGTTTGAAGCTTCAACTTTGGGTTCCCAGTTCACGTTATTTGGGTATCGTAAAAAAAAGTCGATTAAGATTTGTCATTTTTGGTAGTGATTTTATTCGCCTATTAGATGCACAATGAGTTGGAGAATCTGATAAACCCCACTTCCGGTAGTCTAGCTGCATGAGAAATGCCTTAAATTGCCGTTTGAAGCTTCAACTTTGGGTTCCCAGTTCACGCTATTTGGGTATCGTAAAAAAAAGTCGATTAAGATTTGTCATTTTTGGTAGTGATTTTATTCGCCTATTAGATGCACAATGAGTTGGAGAATCTGATAAACCCCACTTCCGGTAGTCTAGCTGCAAGAGAAATGCCTTAAATTGCCGTTTGAAGCTTCAATTTATAGTTCCCAGTTCACGTTATTTGGGTATCGTAAAAAAAAGTCGATTAAGATTTGTCATTTTTGGTAGTGATTTTATTAGCCTATTAGATGCACAATGAGTTGGAGAATCTGATAAACCCCACTTCCGGTAGTCTAGCTGCAAGAGAAATGCCTTAAATTGCCGTTTGAAGCTTCAACTTTGGGTTCCCAGATCACGTTATTTGGGTATCGAAAAAAAAAGTCGATTAAGATTTGTCATTTTTGGTAGTGATTTTATTAGCTTATTAGATGCACAATGAGTTGGAGAATCTGATAAACCCCACATCCGGTAGTCTAGCTGCAAGAGAAATGCCTTAAATTGCCGTTTGAAGCTTCAACTTTGGGTTCCCAGTTCACGCTATTTGGGTATCGTAAAAAAAAGTCGATTAAGATTTGTCATTTTTGGTAGTGATTTTATTCGCCTATTAGATGCACAGTGAGTTGGAGAATCTGATAAACCGCACTTCCGGTAGTCTAGCTGCAAGGGAAATGCCTTAAATTGCCGTTTGAAGCTTCAACTTTGGGTTCCCAGTTCACGTTATTTGGGTATCGAAAAAAAAAGTCGTTTAAGATTTGTCATTTTTGGTAGTGATTTTATTAGCCTATTAGATGCACAATGAGTTGGAGAATCTGATAAACCCCACTTACGGTAGTCTAGCTGCAAGAGAAATGCCTTAAATTGCCGTTTGAAGCTTCATCTTTGGGTTCCCAGTTCACGTTATTTGGGTATCGAAAAAAAAAGTCGTTTAAGATTTGTCATTTTTGGTAGTGATTTTATTAGCCTATTAGATGCACAATGAGTTGGAGAATCTGATAAACCCCACTTCCCGTAGTCTAGCTGCAAGAGAAATGCCTTAAATTGCCGTTTGAAGCTTCAACCTTGGGTTCCCAGGTCACGTTATTTGGGTATCGAAAAAAAAAGTCCTTTAAGATTTGTCATTTTTGGTAGTGATTTTATTAGCCTATTAGATGCACAATGAGTTGGAGAATCTGATAAACCCCACTTCCGGTAGCCTAGCTGCAAGAGAAATGCCTTAAATTGCCGTTTGAAGCTTCAACTTTGGGTTCCCAGTTCACGTTATTTGGGTATCGAAAAAAAAAGTCGATTAAGATTTGTCATTTTTGGTAGTGATTTTATTAGCTTATTAGATGCACAATGAGTTGGAGAATCAGATAAACCCCACTTCCGGTAGCCTAGCTGCAAGAGAAATGCCTTAAATTGCCGTTTGAAGCTTCAACTTTGGGTTCCCAGTTCACGTTATTTGGGTATCGAAAAAAAAAGTCGATTAAGATTTGTCATTTTTGGTAGTGATTTTATTCGCCTATTAGATGCACAATGAGTTGGAGAATCAGATAAACCCCACTTCCGGTAGCCTAGCTGCAAGAGAAATGCCTTAAATTGCCGTTTGAAGCTTCAACTTTGGGTTCCCAGTTCACGTTATTTGGGTATCGTAAAAAAAAGTCGATTAAGATTTGTCATTTTTGGTAGTGATTTTATTCGCCTATTAGATGCACAATGAGTTGGAGAATCTGATAAACCCCACTTCCGGTAGTCTAGCTGCAAGAGAAATGCCTTAAATTGCCGTTTGAAGCTTCAACTTTGGGTTCCCAGTTCACGTTATTTGGGTATCGTAAAAAAAAGTCGATTAAGATTTGTCATTTTTGGTAGTGATTTTATTCGCCTATTAGATGCACAATGAGTTGGAGAATCTGATAAACCCCACTTCCGGTAGTCTAGCTGCATGAGAAATGCCTTAAATTGCCGTTTGAAGCTTCAACTTTGGGTTCCCAGTTCACGCTATTTGGGTATCGTAAAAAAAAGTCGATTAAGATTTGTCATTTTTGGTAGTGATTTTATTCGCCTATTAGATGCACAATGAGTTGGAGAATCTGATAAACCCCACTTCCGGTAGTCTAGCTGCAAGAGAAATGCCTTAAATTGCCGTTTGAAGCTTCAACTTTGGGTTCCCAGTTCACGTTATTTGGGTATCGTAAAAAAAAGTCGATTAAGATTTGTCATTTTTGGTAGTGATTTTATTCGCCTATTAGATGCACAATGAGTTGGAGAATCTGATAAACCCCACTTCCGGTAGCCTATCTGCAAGAGAAATGCCTTAAATTGCCTTTGAAGCTTCAACTTTGGGTTCCCAGTTCACGTTATTTGGGTATCGTAAAAAAAAGTCGATTAAGATTTGTCATTTTTGGTAGTGATTTTATTCGCCTATTAGATGCACAATGAGTTGGAGAATCTGATAAACCCCACTTCCGGTAGCCTAGCTGCAAGAGAAATTCCTTAAATTGCCGTTTGAAGCTTCAACTTTGGGTTCCCAGTTCACGTTATTTGGGTATCGAAAAAAAAAGTCGATTAAGATTTGTCATTTTTGGTAGTGATTTTATTAGCTTATTAGATGCACAAGGAGTTGGAGAATCAGATAAACCCCACTTCCGGTAGCCTAGCTGCAAGAGAAATGCCTTAAATTGCCGTTTGAAGCTTCAACTTTGGGTTCCCAGTTCACGTTATTTGGGTATCGTAAAAAAAAGTCGATTAAGATTTGTCATTTTTGGTAGTGATTTTATTCGCCAATTAGATGCACAATGAGTTGGAGAATCTGATAAACCCCACTTCCGGTAGCCTAGCTGCAAGAGAAATGCCTTAAATTGCCGTTTGAATCTTCAACTTTGGGTTCCCAGTTCACGTTATTTGGGTATCGTAAAAAAAAGTCGATTAAGATTTGTCATTTTTGGTAGTGATTTTATTCGCCTATTAGATGCACAATGAGTTGGAGAATCTGATAAACCCCACTTCCGGTAGCCTAGCTGCAAGAGAAATGCCTTAAATTGCCGTTTGAAGCTTCAACTTTGGGTTCCCAGTTCACGTTATTTGGGTATCGTAAAAAAAAGTCGATTAAGATTTGTCATTTTTGGTAGTGATTTTATTCGCCTATTAGATGCACAATGAGTTGGAGAATCTGATAAACCCCACTTCCGGTAGTCTAGCTGCATGAGAAATGCCTTAAATTGCCGTTTGAAGCTCAACTTTGGGTTCCCAGTTCACGCTATTTGGGTATCGTAAAAAAAAGTCGATTAAGATTTGTCATTTTTGGTAGTGATTTTATTCGCCTATTAGATGCACAATGAGTTGGAGAATCTGATAAACCCCACTTCCGGTAGTCTAGCTGCAAGAGAAATGCCTTAAATTGCCGTTTGAAACTTCAACTTTGGGTTCCCAGTTCACGTTATTTGGGTATCCTAAAAAAAAGTCGATTAAGATTTGTCATTTTTGGTAGTGATTTTATTCGCCTATTAGATGCACAATGAGTTGGAGAATCTGATAAACCCCACTTCCGGTAGCCTATCTGCAAGAGAAATGCCTTAAATTGCCTTTGAAGCTTCAACTTTGGGTTCCCAGTTCACGTTATTTGGGTATCGTAAAAAAAAGTCGATTAAGATTTGTCATTTTTGGTAGTGATTTTATTCGCCTATTAGATGCACAATGAGTTGGAGAATCTGATAAACCCCACTTCCGGTAGCCTAGCTGCAAGAGAAATGCCTTAAAATGCCGTTTGAAGCTTCAACTTTGGGTTCCCAGTTCACGTTATTTGGGTATCGTAAAAAAAAGTCGATTAAGATTTGTCATTTTTGGTAGTGATTGTATTCGCCTATTAGATGCACAATGAGTTGGAGAATCTGATAAACCCACTTCCGGTAGTCTAGCTGCAAGAGAAATGCCTTAAATTGCCGTTTGAAGCTTCAACTTTGGGTTCCCAGTTCACGTTATTTGGGTATCGTAAAAAAAAGTCGATTAAGATTTGTCATTTTTGGTAGTGATTTTATTCGCCTATTAGATGCACAATGAGTTGGAGAATCTGATAAACCCCACTTCCGGTAGTCTAGCTGCAAGAGAAATGCCTTAAATTGCCGTTTGAAGCTTCAACTTTGGGTTCCCAGTTCACGTTATTTGGGTATCGTAAAAAAAAGTCGATTAAGATTTGTCATTTTTGGTAGTGATTTTATTCGCCTATTAGATGCACAATGAGTTGGAGAATCTGATAAACCCCACTTCCGGTAGTCTAGCTGCAAGAGAAATGCCTTAAATTGCCGTTTGAAGCTTCAACTTTGGGTTCCCAGTTCACGTTATTTGGGTATCGTAAAAAAAAGTCGATTAAGATTTGTCATTTTTGGTAGTGATTTTATTCGCCTATTAGATGCACAATGAGTTGGAGAATCTGATAAACCCCACTTCCGGTAGTCTAGCTGCAAGAGAAATGCCTTAAATTGCCGTTTGAAGCTTCAACTTTGGGTTCCCAGTTCACGCTATTTGGGTATCGTAAAAAAAAGTCGATTAAGATTTGTCATTTTTGGTAGTGATTTTATTCGCCTATTAGATGCACAATGAGTTGGAGAATCTGATAAACCCCACTTCCGGTAGTCTAGCTGCAAGAGAAATGCCTTAAATTGCCGTTTGAAGCTTCAACTTTGGGTTCCCAGTTCACGCTATTTGGGTATCGTAAAAAAAAGTCGATTAAGATTTGTCATTTTTGGTAGTGATTTTATTCGCCTATTAGATGCACAATGAGTTGGAGAATCTGATAAACCCCACTTCCGGTAGTCTAGCTGCAAGAGAAATGCCTTAAATTGCCGTTTGAAGCTTCAAATTTGGGTTCCCAATTCACGCTATTTGGATATCGTAAAAAAAAGTCGATTAAGATTTGTCATTTTTGGTAGTGATTTTATTCGCCTATTAGATGCACAATGAGTTGGAGAATCTGATAAACCCCACTTCCGGTAGTCTAGCTGCAAGAGAAATGCCTTAAATTGCCGTTTGAAGCTTTAACTTTGGGTTCCCAGTTCACGCTATTTGGGTATCGTAAAAAAAAGTCGATTAAGATTTGTCATTTTTGGTAGTGATTTTATTCGCCTATTAGATGCACAATGAGTTGGAGAATCTGATAAACCCCACTTCCGGTAGTCTAGCTGCAAGAGAAATGCCTTAAATTGCCGTTTGAATCTTCAACTTTGGGTTCCCATTTCACGCTATTTGGGTATCGTAAAAAAAAGTCGATTAAGATTTGTCATTTTTGGTAGTGATTTTATTCGCCTATTAGATGCACAATGAGTTGGAGAATCTGATAAACCCCACTTCCGGTAGTCTAGCTGCAAGAGAAATGCCTTAAATTGCCGTTTGAAGCTTCAACTTTGGGTTCCCAGTTCACGCTATTTGGGTATCGTAAAAAAAAGTCGATTAAGATTTGTCATTTTTGGTAGTGATTTTATTCGCCTATTAGATGCACAATGAGTTGGAGAATCTGATAAACCCCACTTCCGGTAGTCTAGCTGCAAGAGAAATGCCTTAAATTGCCGTTTGAAGCTTCAACTTTGGGTTCCCATTTCACGCTATTTGGGTATCGTAAAAAAAAGTCGATTAAGATTTGTCATTTTTGGTAGTGATTTTATTCGCCTATTAGATGCACAATGAGTTGGAGAATCTGATAAACCCCACTTCCGGTAGTCTAGCTGCAAGAGAAATGCCTTAAATTGCCGTTTGAAGCTTCAACTTTGGGTTCCCAGTTCACGCTATTTGGGTATCGTAAAAAAAAGTCGATTAAGATTTGTCATTTTTGGTAGTGATTTTATTCGCCTATTAGATGCACAATGAGTTGGAGAATCTGATAAACCGCACTTCCGGTAGTCTAGCTGCAAGGGAAATGCCTTAATTTGCCGTTTGAAGCTTCAACTTTGGGTTCCCAGTTCACGCTATTTGGGTATCGTAAAAAAAAGTCGATTAAGATTTGTCATTTTTGGTAGTGATTTTATTCGCCTATTAGATGCACAATGAGTTGGAGAATCTGATAAACCCCACTTCCGGTAGTCTAGCTGCAAGAGAAATGCCTTAAATTGCCGTTTGAAGCTTCAACTTTGGGTTCCCATTTCACGCTATTTGGGTATCGTAAAAAAAAGTCGATTAAGATTTGTCATTTTTGGTAGCGATTTTATTCGCCTATTAGATGCATAATGAGTTGGAGAATCTGATAAACCCCACTTCCGGTAGTCTAGCTGCAAGAGAAATGCCTTAAATTGCCGTTTGAAGCTTCAACTTTGGGTTCCCAGTTCACGCTATTTGGGTATCGTAAAAAAAAGTCGATTAAGATTTGTCATTTTTGGTAGCAATTTTATTCGCCTATTAGATGCACAATGAGTTGGAGAATCTGATAAACCCCACTTCCGGTAGTCTAGCTGCAAGTGAAATGCCTTAAATTGCCGTTTGAAGCTTCAACTTTGGGTTCCCAGTTCACGCTATTTGGGTATCGTAAAAAAAAGTCGATTAAGATTTGTCATTTTTGGTAGTGATTTTATTCGCCTATTAGATGCACAATGAGTTGGAGAATCTGATAAACCCCACTTCCGGTAGTCTAGCTGCAAGAGAAATGCCTTAAATTGCCGTTTGAAGCTTCAACTTTGGGTTCCCAGTTCACGCTATTTGGGTATCGTAAAAAAAAGTCGATTAAGATTTGTCATTTTTGGTAGTGATTTTATTCGCCTATTAGATGCACAATGAGTTGGAGAATCTGATAAACCCCACTTCCGGTAGTCTAGCTGCAAGAGAAATGCCTTAAATTGCCGTTTGAAGCTTCAACTTTGGGTTCCCAGTTCACGCTATTTGGGTATCGTAAAAAAAAGTCGATTAAGATTTGTCATTTTTGGTAGTGATTTTATTCGCCTATTAGATGCACAATGAGTTGGAGAATCTGATAAACCCCACTTCCGGTAGTCTAGCTGCAAGAGAAATGCCTTAAATTGCCGTTTGAAGCTTCAACTTTGGGTTCCCAGATCACGCTATTTGGGTATCGTAAAAAAAAGTCGATTAAGATTTGTCATTTTTGGTAGTGATTTTATTCGCCTATTAGATGCACAATGAGTTGGAGAATCTGATAAACCGCACTTCCGGTAGTCTAGCTGCAAGGGAAATGCCTTAAATTGCCGTTTGAAGCTTCAACTTTGGGTTCCCAGTTCACGCTATTTGGGTATCGTAAAAAAAAGTCGATTAAGATTTGTCATTTTTGGTAGTGATTTTATTCGCCTATTAGATGCACAATGAGTTGGAGAATCTGATAAACCCCACTTCCGGTAGTCTAGCTGCAAGAGAAATGCCTTAAATTGCCGTTTGAAGCTTCAACTTTGGGTTCCCTGTTCACGCTATTTGGGTATCGTAAAAAAAAGTCGATTAAGATTTGTCATTTTTGGTAGTGATTTTATTCGCCTATTAGATGCACAATGAGTTGGAGAATCTGATAAACCCCACTTCCGGTAGTCTAGCTGCAAGAGAAATGCCTTAAATTGCCGTTTGAAGCTTCAACTTTGGGTTCCCAGTTCACGCTATTTGGGTATCGTAAAAAAAAGTCGATTAAGATTTGTCATTTTTGGTAGTGATTTTATTCGCCTATTAGATGCACAATGAGTTGGAGAATCTGATAAACCCCACTTCCGGTAGTCTAGCTGCAAGAGAAATGCCTTAAATTGCCGTTTGAATGTTCAACTTTGGGTTCCCAGTTCACGCTATTTGGGTATCGTAAAAAAAAGTCGATTAAGATTTGTCATTTTTGGTAGTGATTTTATTCGCCTATTAGATGCACAATGAGTTGGAGAATCTGATAAACCCCACTTCCGGTAGTCTAGCTGCAAGGGAAATGCCTTAAATTGCCGTTTGAAGCTTCAACTTTGGGTTCCCAGTTCACGCTATTTGGGTATCGTAAAAAAAAGTCGATTAAGATTTGTCATTTTTGGTAGTCATTTTATTCGCCTATTAGATGCACAATGAGTTGGAGAATCTGATAAACCCCACTTCCGGTAGTCTAGCTGCAAGAGAAATGCCTTAAATTGCCGTTTGAAGCTTCAACTTTGGGTTCCCAGTTCACGCTATTTGGGTACCGTCAAAAAAAGTCGATTAAGATTTGTCATTTTTGGTAGTGATTTTATTCGCCTATTAGATGCACAATGAGTTGGAGAATCTGATAAACCCCACTTCCGGTAGTCTAGCTGCAAGGGAAATGCCTTAAATTGCCGTTTGAAGCTTCAACTTTGGGTTCCCAGTTCACTCTATTTGGGTATCGTAAAAAAAAGTCGATTAAGATTTGTCATTTTTGGTAGTGATTTTATTCGCCTATTAGATGCACAATGAGTTGGAGAATCTGATAAACCCCACTTCCGGTAGTCTAGCTGCAAGAGAAATGCCTTAAATTGCCGTTTGAAGCTTCAACTTTGGGTTCCCAGTTCACGCTATTTGGGTACCGTCAAAAAAAGTCGATTAAGATTTGACATTTTTGGTAGTCATTTTATTCGCCTATTAGATGCACAATGAGTTGGAGAATCTGATAAACCCCACTTCCGGTAGTCTAGCTGCAAGAGAAATGCCTTAAATTGCCGTTTGAAGCTTCAACTTTGGGTTCCCAGTTCAAGCTATTTGGGTACCGTCAAAAAAAGTCGATTAAGATTTGTCATTTTTGGTAGTCATTTTATTCGCCTATTAGATGCACAATGAGTTGGAGAATCTGATAAACCCCACTTCCGGTAGTCTAGCTGCAAGAGAAATGCCTTAAATTGCCGTTTGAAGCTTCAACTTTGGGTTCCCAGTTCACGTTATTTGGGTATCGTAAAAAAAAGTCGATTAAGATTTGTCATTTTTGGTAGTCATTTTATTCGCCTATTAGATGCACAATGAGTTGGAGAATCTGATAAACCCCACTTCCGGTAGTCTAGCTGCAAGAGAAATGCCTTAAATTGCCGTTTGAAGCTTCAACTTTGGGTTCCCAGTTCACGCTATTTGGGTATCGTAAAAAAAAGTCGATTAAGATTTGTCATTTTTGGTAGTCATTTTATTCGCCTATTAGATGCACAATGAGTTGGAGAATCTGATAAACCCCACTTCCGGTAGTCTAGCTGCAAGAGAAATGCCTTAAATTGCCGTTTGAAGCTTCAACTTTGGGTTCCCAGTTCACACTATTTGGGTACCGTCAAAAAAAGTCGATTAAGATTTGTCATTTTTGGTAGTCATTTTATTCGCCTATTAGATGCACAATGAGTTGGAGAATCTGATAAACCCCATTTCCGGTAGTCTAGCTGCAAGAGAAATGCCTTAAATTGCCGTTTGAAGCTTCAACTTTGGGTTCCCAGTTCACGACATTTGGGTATCGTAAAAAAAAGTCGATTAAGATTTGTCATTTTTGGTAGTCATTTTATTCGCCTATTAGATGCACAATGAGTTGGAGAATCTGATAAACCCCACTTCCGGTAGCCTAGCTGCAAGGGAAATGCCTTAAATTGCCGTTTGAAGCTTCAACTTTGGGTTCCCAGTTCACGTTATTTGGGTATCGTAAAAAAAAGTCGATTAAGATTTGTCATTTTTGGTAGTCATTTTATTCGCCTATTAGATGCACAATGAGTTGGAGAATCTGATAAACCCCACTTCCGGTAGTCTAGCTGCAAGAGAAATGCCTTAAATTGCCGTTTGAAGCTTCAACTTTGGGTTCCCAGTTCACGTTATTTGGGTATCGTCAAAAAAAGTCGATTAAGATTTGTCATTTTTGGTAGTGATTTTATTCGCCTATTAGATGCACAATGAGTTGGAGAATCTGATAAACCCCACTTCCGGTAGTCTAGCTGCAAGAGAAATGCCTTAAATTGCCGTTTGAAGCTTCAACTTTGGGTTCCCAGTTCACGTTATTTGGGTATCGTCAAAAAAAGTCGATTAAGATTTGTCATTTTTGGTACTCATTTTATTCGCCTATTAGATGCACAATGAGTTGGAGAATCTGATAAACCCCACTTCCGGTAGTCTAGCTGCAAGAGAAATGCCTTAAATTGCCGTTTGAAGCTTCAACTTTGGGTTCCCAGTTCACGACATTTGGGTACCGTCAAAAAAAGTCGATTAAGATTTGTCATTTTTGGTAGTCATTTTATTCGCCTATTAGATGCACAATGAGTTGGAGAATCTGATAAACCCCACTTCCGGTAGTCTAGCTGCAAGAGAAATGCCTTAAATTGCCGTTTGAAGCTTCAACTTTGGGTTCCCAGTTCACGTTATTTGGGTATCGTCAAAAAAAGTCGATTAAGATTTGTCATTTTTGGTAGTCATTTTATTCGCCTATTAGATGCACAATGAGTTGGAGAATCTGATAAAACCCACTTCCGGTAGTCTAGCTGCAAGAGAAATGCCTTAAATTGCCGTTTGAAGCTTCAACTTTGGGTTCCCAGTTCACGTTATTTGGGTATCGTCAAAAAAAGTCGATTAAGATTTGTCATTTTTGGTAGTCATTTTATTCGCCTATTAGATGCACAATGAGTTGGAGAATCTGATAAACCCCACTTCCGGTAGTCTAGCTGCAAGAGAAATGCGTTAAATTGCCGTTTGAAGCTTCAACTTTGGGTTCCCAGTTCACGCTATTTGGGTACCGTCAAAAAAAGTCGATTAAGATTTGTCATTTTTGGTAGTCATTTTATTCGCCTATTAGATGCACAATGAGTTGGAGAATCTGATAAACCCCACTTCCGGTAGTCTAGCTGCAAGAGAAATGCCTTAAATTGCCGTTTGAAGCTTCAACTTTGGGTTCCCAGTTCACGCTATTTGGGTACCGTCAAAAAAAGTCGATTAAGATTTGTCATTTTTGGTAGTCATTTTATTCGCCTATTAGATGCACAATGAGTTGGAGAATCTGATAAACCCCACTTCCGGTAGCCTAGCTGCAAGAGAAATGCCTTAAATTGCCGTTTGAAGCTTCAACTTTGGGTTCCCAGTTCACGACATTTGGGTATCGTAAAAAAAAGTCGATTAAGATTTGTCATTTTTGGTAGTCATTTTATTCGCCTATTAGATGCACAATGAGTTGGAGAATCTGATAAACCCCACTTCCGGTAGCCTAGCTGCAAGAGAAATGCCTTAAATTGCCGTTTGAAGCTTCAACTTTGGGTTCCCAGTTCACGCTATTTGGGTACCGTCAAAAAAAGTCGATTAAGATTTGTCATTTTTGGTAGTCATTTTATTCGCCTATTAGATGCACAATGAGTTGGAGAATCTGATAAACCCCACTTCCGGTAGTCTAGCTGCAAGAGAAATGCCTTAAATTGCCGTTTGAAGCTTCAACTTTGGGTTCCCAGTTCACGACATTTGGGTATCGTAAAAAAAAGTCGATTAAGATTTGTCATTTTTGGTAGTCATTTTATTCGCCTATTAGATGCACAATGAGTTGGAGAATCTGATAAACCCCACTTCCGGTAGTCTAGCTGCAAGAGAAATGCGTTAAATTGCCGTTTGAAGCTTCAACTTTGGGTTCCCAGTTCACGCTATTTGGGTACCGTCAAAAAAAGTCGATTAAGATTTGTCATTTTTGGTAGTCATTTTATTCGCCTATTAGATGCACAATGAGTTGGAGAATCTGATAAACCCCACTTCCGGTAGCCTAGCTGCAAGAGAAATGCCTTAAATTGCCGTTTGAAGCTTCAACTTTGGGTTCCCAGTTCACGACATTTGGGTATCGTAAAAAAAAGTCGATTAAGATTTGTCATTTTTGGTAGTCATTTTATTCGCCTATTAGATGCACAATGAGTTGGAGAATCTGATAAACCCCACTTCCGGTAGTCTAGCTGCAAGAGAAATGCCTTAAATTGCCGTTTGAAGCTTCAACTTTGGGTTCCCAGTTCACGTTATTTGGGTATCGTCAAAAAAAGTCGATTAAGATTTGTCATTTTTGGTAGTCATTTTATTCGCCTATTAGATGCACAATGAGTTGGAGAATCTGATAAACCCCACTTCCGGTAGTCTAGCTGCAAGTGAAATGCCTTAAATTGCCGTTTGAAGCTTCAACTTTGGGTTCCCAGTTCACGACATTTGGGTATCGTAAAAAAAAGTCGATTAAGATTTGTCATTTTTGGTAGTCATTTTATTCGCCTATTAGATGCACAATGAGTTGGAGAATCTGATAAACCCCACTTCCGGTAGCCTAGCTGCAAGGGAAATGCCTTAAATTGCCGTTTGAAGCTTCAACTTTGGGTTCCCAGTTCACGTTATTTGGGTATCGTCAAAAAAAGTCGATTAAGATTTGTCATTTTTGGTAGTCATTTTATTCGCCTATTAGATGCACAATGAGTTGGAGAATCTGATAAACCCCACTTCCGGTAGTCTAGCTGCAAGGGAAATGCCTTAAATTGCCGTTTGAAGCTTCAACTTTGGGTTCCCAGTTCACGCTATTTGGGTACCGTCAAAAAAAGTCGATTAAGATTTGTCATTTTTGGTAGTCATTTTATTCGCCTATTAGATGCACAATGAGTTGGAGAATCTGATAAACCCCACTTCCGGTAGTCTAGCTGCAAGAGAAATGCCTTAAATTGCCGTTTGAAGCTTCAACTTTGGGTTCCCAGTTCACGTTATTTGGGTATCGTCAAAAAAAGTCGATTAAGATTTGTCATTTTTGGTACTCATTTTATTCGCCTATTAGATGCACAATGAGTTGGAGAATCTGATAAACCCCACTTCCGGTAGTCTAGCTGCAAGAGAAATGCCTTAAATTGCCGTTTGAAGCTTCAACTTTGGGTTCCCAGTTCACGACATTTGGGTACCGTCAAAAAAAGTCGATTAAGATTTGTCATTTTTGGTAGTCATTTTATTCGCCTATTAGATGCACAATGAGTTGGAGAATCTGATAAACCCCACTTCCGGTAGTCTAGCTGCAAGAGAAATGCCTTAAATTGCCGTTTGAAGCTTCAACTTTGGGTTCCCAGTTCACGTTATTTGGGTATCGTCAAAAAAAGTCGATTAAGATTTGTCATTTTTGGTAGTCATTTTATTCGCCTATTAGATGCACAATGAGTTGGAGAATCTGATAAACCCCACTTCCGGTAGTCTAGCTGCAAGAGAAATGCCTTAAATTGCCGTTTGAAGCTTCAACTTTGGGTTCCCAGTTCACGTTATTTGGGTATCGTCAAAAAAAGTCGATTAAGATTTGTCATTTTTGGTAGTCATTTTATTCGCCTATTAGATGCACAATGAGTTGGAGAATCTGATAAACCCCACTTCCGGTAGTCTAGCTGCAAGAGAAATGCGTTAAATTGCCGTTTGAAGCTTCAACTTTGGGTTCCCAGTTCACGCTATTTGGGTACCGTCAAAAAAAGTCGATTAAGATTTGTCATTTTTGGTAGTCATTTTATTCGCCTATTAGATGCAGAATGAGTTGGAGAATCTGATAAACCCCACTTCCGGTAGCCTAGCTGCAAGAGAAATGCCTTAAATTGCCGTTTGAAGCTTCAACTTTGGGTTCCCAGTTCACGACATTTGGGTATCGTAAAAAAAAGTCGATTAAGATTTGTCATTTTTGGTAGTCATTTTATTCGCCTATTAGATGCACAATGAGTTGGAGAATCTGATAAACCCCACTTCCGGTAGCCTAGCTGCAAGAGAAATGCCTTAAATTGCCGTTTGAAGCTTCAACTTTGGGTTCCCAGTTCACGCTATTTGGGTACCGTCAAAAAAAGTCGATTAAGATTTGTCATTTTTGGTAGTCATTTTATTCGCCTATTAGATGCACAATGAGTTGGAGAATCTGATAAACCCCACTTCCGGTAGTCTAGCTGCAAGAGAAATGCCTTAAATTGCCGTTTGAAGCTTCAACTTTGGGTTCCCAGTTCACGACATTTGGGTATCGTAAAAAAAAGTCGATTAAGATTTGTCATTTTTGGTAGTCATTTTATTCGCCTATTAGATGCACAATGAGTTGGAGAATCTGATAAACCCCACTTCCGGTAGTCTAGCTGCAAGAGAAATGCGTTAAATTGCCGTTTGAAGCTTCAACTTTGGGTTCCCAGTTCACGCTATTTGGGTACCGTCAAAAAAAGTCGATTAAGATTTGTCATTTTTGGTAGTCATTTTATTCGCCTATTAGATGCACAATGAGTTGGAGAATCTGATAAACCCCACTTCCGGTAGCCTAGCTGCAAGGGAAATGCCTTAAATTGCCGTTTGAAGCTTCAACTTTGGGTTCCCAGTTCACGTTATTTGGGTATCGTCAAAAAAAGTCGATTAAGATTTGTCATTTTTGGTAGTCATTTTATTCGCCTATTAGATGCACAATGAGTTGGAGAATCTGATAAACCCCACTTCCGGTAGTCTAGCTGCAAGGGAAATGCCTTAAATTGCCGTTTGAAGCTTCAACTTTGGGTTCCCAGTTCACGCTATTTGGGTACCGTCAAAAAAAGTCGATTAAGATTTGTCATTTTTGGTAGTCATTTTATTCGCCTATTAGATGCACAATGAGTTGGAGAATCTGATAAACCCCACTTCCGGTAGTCTAGCTGCAAGAGAAATGCCTTAAATTGCCGTTTGAAGCTTCAACTTTGGGTTCCCAGTTCACGACATTTGGGTATCGTAAAAAAAAGTCGATTAAGATTTGTCATTTTTGGTAGTCATTTTATTCGCCTATTAGATGCACAATGAGTTGGAGAATCTGATAAACCCCACTTCCGGTAGCCTAGCTGCAAGGGAAATGCCTTAAATTGCCGTTTGAAGCTTCAACTTTGTGTTCCCAGTTCACGTTATTTGGGTATCGTAAAAAAAAGTCGATTAAGATTTGTCATTTTTGGTAGTCATTTTATTCGCCTATTAGATGCACAATGAGTTGGAGAATCTGATAAACCCCACTTCCGGTAGTCTAGCTGCAAGAGAAATGCCTTAAATTGCCGTTTGAAGCTTCAACTTTGGGTTCCCAGTTCACGTTATTTGGGTATCGTCAAAAAAAGTCGATTAAGATTTGTCATTTTTGGTAGTCATTTTATTCGCCTATTAGATGCACAATGAGTTGGAGAATCTGATAAACCCCACTTCCGGTAGTCTAGCTGCAAGAGAAATGCCTTAAATTGCCGTTTGAAGCTTCAACTTTGGGTTCCCAGTTCACGCTATTTGGGTACCGTCAAAAAAAGTCGATTAAGATTTGTCATTTTTGGTAGTCATTTTATTCGCCTATTAGATGCACAATGAGTTGGAGAATCTGATAAACCCCACTTCCGGTAGTCTAGCTGCAAGAGAAATGCCTTAAATTGCCGTTTGAAGCTTCAACTTTGGGTTCCCAGTTCACGCTATTTGGGTACCGTCAAAAAAAGTCGATTAAGATTTGTCATTTTTGGTAGTCATTTTATTCGCCTATTAGATGCACAATGAGTTGGAGAATCTGATAAACCCCACTTCCGGTAGTCTAGCTGCAAGAGAAATGCCTTAAATTGCCGTTTGAAGCTTCAACTTTGGGTTCCCAGTTCACGATATTTGGGTACCGTCAAAAAAAGTCGATTAAGATTTGTCATTTTTGGTAGTCATTTTATTCGCCTATTAGATGCACAATGAGTTGGAGAATCTGATAAACCCCACTTCCGGTAGTCTAGCTACAAGAGAAATGCCTTAAATTGCCGTTTGAAGCTTCAACTTTGGGTTCCCAGTTCACGTTATTTGGGTATCGTCAAAAAAAGTCGATTAAGATTTGTCATTTTTGGTAGTCATTTTATTCGCCTATTAGATGCACAATGAGTTGGAGAATCTGATAAACCCCACTTCCGGTAGTCTAGCTGCAAGAGAAATGCCTTAAATTGCCGTTTGAAGCTTCAACTTTGGGTTCCCAGTTCACGTTATTTGGGTATCGTCAAAAAAAGTCGATTAAGATTTGTCATTTTTGGTAGTCATTTTATTCGCCTATTAGATGCACAATGAGTTGGAGAATCTGATAAACCCCACTTCCGGTAGTCTAGCTGCAAGAGAAATGCCTTAAATTGCCGTTTGAAGCTTCAACTTTGGGTTCCCAGTTCACGACATTTGGGTATCGTAAAAAAAAGTCGATTAAGATTTGTCATTTTTGGTAGTCATTTTATTCGCCTATTAGATGCACAATGAGTTGGAGAATCTGATAAACCCCACTTCCGGTAGCCTAGCTGCAAGGGAAATGCCTTAAATTGCCGTTTGAAGCTTCAACTTTGGGTTCCCAGTTCACGTTATTTGGGTATCGTAAAAAAAAGTCGATTAAGATTTGTCATTTTTGGTAGTCATTTTATTCGCCTATTAGATGCACAATGAGTTGGAGAATCTGATAAACCCCACTTCCGGTAGTCTAGCTGCAAGGAAAATGCCTTAAATTGCCGTTTGAAGCTTCAACTTTGGGTTCCCAGTTCACGCTATTTGGGTACCGTCAAAAAAAGTCGATTAAGATTTGTCATTTTTGGTAGTCATTTTATTCGCCTATTAGATGCACAATGAGTTGGAGAATCTGATAAACCCCACTTCCGGTAGTCTAGCTGCAAGAGAAATGCCTTAAATTGCCGTTTGAAGCTTCAACTTTGGGTTCCCAGTTCACGACATTTGGGTATCGTAAAAAAAAGTCGATTAAGATTTGTCATTTTTGGTAGTCATTTTATTCGCCTATTAGATGCACAATGAGTTGGAGAATCTGATAAACCCCACTTCCGGTAGCCTAGCTGCAAGGGAAATGCCTTAAATTGCCGTTTGAAGCTTCAACTTTGGGTTCCCAGTTCACGTTATTTGGGTATCGTAAAAAAAAGTCGATTAAGATTTGTCATTTTTGGTAGTCATTTTATTCGCCTATTAGATGCACAATGAGTTGGAGAATCTGATAAACCCCACTTCCGGTAGTCTAGCTGCAAGAGAAATGCCTTAAATTGCCGTTTGAAGCTTCAACTTTGGGTTCCCAGTTCACGACATTTGGGTATCGTCAAAAAAAAGTCGATTAAGATTTGTCATTTTTGGTAGTCATTTTATTCGCCTATTAGATGCACAATGAGTTGGAGAATCTGATAAACCCCACTTCCGGTAGTCTAGCTGCAAGAAAAATACCTTAAATTGCCGTTTGAAGCTTCAACTTTGGGTTCCCAGTTCACGACATTTGGGTATCGTAAAAAAAAGTCGATTAAGATTTGTCATTTTTGGTAGTCATTTTATTCGCCTATTAGATGCACAATGAGTTGGAGAATCTGATAAACCCCACTTCCGGTAGTCTAGCTGCAAGATAAATGCCTTAAATTGCCGTTTGAAGCTTCAAATTTGGGTTCCCAGTTCACGCTATTTGGGTACCGTCAAAAAAAGTCGATTAAGATTTGTCATTTTTGGTAGTCATTTTATTCGTCTATTAGATGCACAATGAGTTGGAGAATCTGATAAACCCCACTTCCGGTAGTCTAGCTGCAAGAGAAATGCCTTAAATTGCCGTTTGAAGCTTCAACTTTGGGTTCCCAGTTCACGCTATTTGGGTACCGTCAAAAAAAGTCGATTAAGATTTGTCATTTTTGGTAGTCATTTTATTCGCCTATTAGATGCACAATGAGTTGGAGAATCTGATAAACCCCACTTCCGGTAGTCTAGCTGCAAGAGAAATGCCTTAAATTGCCGTTTGAAGCTTCAACTTTGGGTTCCCAGTTCACGCTATTTGGGTACCGTCAAAAAAAGTCGATTAAGATTTGTCATTTTTGGTAGTCATTTTATTCGCCTATTAGATGCACAATGAGTTGGAGAATCTGATAAACCCCACTTCCGGTAGTCTAGCTGCAAGAGAAATGCCTTAAATTGCCGTTTCAAGCTTCAACTTTGGGTTCCCAGTTCACGCTATTTGGGTACCGTCAAAAAAAGTCGATTAAGATTTGTCATTTTTGGTAGTCATTTTATTCGCCTATTAGATGCACAATGAGTTGGAGAATCTGATAAACCCCACTTCCGGTAGTCTAGCTGCAAGGGAAATGCCTTAAATTGCCGTTTGAAGCTTCAACTTTGGGTTCCCAGTTCACGTTATTTGGGTATCGTCAAAAAAAGTCGATTAAGATTTGTCATTTTTGGTAGTCATTTTATTCGCCTATTAGATGCACAATGAGTTGGAGAATCTGATAAACCCCACTTCCGGTAGTCTAGCTGCAAGAGAAATGCCTTAAATTGCCGTTTGAAGCTTCAACTTTGGGTTCCCAGTTCACGCTATTTGGGTACCGTCAAAAAAAGTCGATTAAGATTTGTCATTTTTGGTAGTCATTTTATTCGCCTATTAGATGCACAATGAGTTGGAGAATCTGATAAACCCCACTTCCGGTAGTCTAGCTGCAAGAGAAATGCCTTAAATTGCCGTTTGAAGCTTCAACTTTGGGTTCCCAGTTCACGCTATTTGGGTACCGTCAAAAAAAGTCGATTAAGATTTGTCATTTTTGGTAGTCATTTTATTCGCCTATTAGATGCACAATGAGTTGGAGAATCTGATAAACCCCACTTCCGGTAGTCTAGCTGCAAGAGAAATGCCTTAAATTGCCGTTTGAAGCTTCAACTTTGGGTTCCCAGTTCACGACATTTGGGTAACGTCAAAAAAAATCGATTAAGATTTGTCATTTTTGGTAGTCATTTTATTCGCCTATTAGATGCACAATGAGTTGGAGAATCTGATAAACCCCACTTCCGGTAGTCTAGCTGCAAGAGAAATGCCTTAAATTGCCGTTTGAAGCTTCAACTTTGGGTTCCCAGTTCACGCTATTTGGGTACCGTCAAAAAAAGTCGATTAAGATTTGTCATTTTTGGTAGTCATTTTATTCGCCTATTAGATGCACAATGAGTTGGAGAATCTGATAAACCCCACTTCCGGTAGTCTAGCTGCAAGAGAAATGCCTTAAATTGCCGTTTGAAGCTTCAACTTTGGGTTCCCAGTTCACGCTATTTGGGTACCGTCAAAAAAAGTCGATTAAGATTTGTCATTTTTGGTAGTCATTTTATTCGCCTATTAGATGCACAATGAGTTGGAGAATCTGATAAACCCCACTTCCGGTAGTCTAGCTGCAAGAGAAATGCCTTAAATTGCCGTTTGAAGCTTCAACTTTGGGTTCCCAGTTCACGACATTTGGGTATCGTCAAAAAAAGTCGATTAAGATTTGTCATTTTTGGTAGTCATTTTATTCGCCTATTAGATGCACAATGAGTTGGAGAATCTGATAAACCCCACTTCCGGTAGTCTAGCTGCAAGAGAAATGCCTTAAATTGCCGTTTGAAGCTTCAACTTTGGGTTCCCAGTTCACGCTATTTGGGTACCGTCAAAAAATGTCGATTAAGATTTGTCATTTTTGGTAGTCATTTTATTCGCCTATTAGATGCACAATGAGTTGGAGAATCTGATAAACCCCACTTCCGGTAGTCTAGCTGCAAGAGAAATGCCTTAAATTGCCGTTTGAAGCTTCAACTTTGGGTTCCCAGTTCACGACATTTGGGTATCGTCAAAAAAAGTCGATTAAGATTTGTCATTTTTGTAGTCATTTTATTCGCCTATTAGATGCACAATGAGTTGGAGAATCTGATAAACCCCACTTCCGGTAGTCTAGCTGCAAGAGAAATGCCTTAAATTGCCGTTTGAAGCTTCAACTTTGGGTTCCCAGTTCACGCTATTTGGGTACCGTCAAAAAATGTCGATTAAGATTTGTCATTTTTGGTAGTCATTTTATTCGCCTATTAGATGCACAATGAGTTGGAGAATCTGATAAACCCCACTTCCGGTAGTCTAGCTGCAAGAGAAATGCCTTAAATTGCCGTTTGAAGCTTCAACTTTGGGTTCCCAGTTCACGCTATTTGGGTACCGTCAAAAAAAGTCGATTAAGATTTGTCATTTTTGGTAGTCATTTTATTCGCCTATTAGATGCACAATGAGTTGGAGAATCTGATAAACCCCACTTCCGGTAGTCTAGCTGCAAGAGAAATGCCTTAAATTGCCGTTTGAAGCTTCAACTTTGGGTTCCCAGTTCACGCTATTTGGGTACCGTCAAAAAAAGTCGATTAAGATTTGTCATTTTTGGTAGTCATTTTATTCGCCTATTAGATGCACAATGAGTTGGAGAATCTGATAAACCCCACTTCCGGTAGTCTAGCTGCAAGAGAAATGCCTTAAATTGCCGTTTGAAGCTTCAACTTTGGGTTCCCAGTTCACGACATTTGGGTATCGTAAAAAAAAGTCGATTAAGATTTGTCATTTTTGGTAGTCATTTTATTCGCCTATTAGATGCACAATGAGTTGGAGAATCTGATAAACCCCACTTCCGGTAGCCTAGCTGCAAGGGAAATGCCTTAAATTGCCGTTTGAAGCTTCAACTTTGGGTTCCCAGTTCACGTTATTTGGGTATCGTCAAAAAAAGTCGATTAAGATTTGTCATTTTTGGTAGTCATTTTATTCGCCTATTAGATGCACAATGAGTTGGAGAATCTGATAAACCCCACTTCCGGTAGTCTAGCTGCAAGAGAAATGCCTTAAATTGCCGTTTGAAGCTTCAACTTTGGGTTCCCAGTTCACGCTATTTGGGTACCGTCAAAAAAAGTCGATTAAGATTTGTCATTTTTGGTAGTCATTTTATTCGCCTATTAGATGCACAATGAGTTGGAGAATCTGATAAACCCCACTTCCGGTAGTCTAGCTGCAAGAGAAATGCCTTAAATTGCCGTTTGAAGCTTCAACTTTGGGTTCCCAGTTCACGCTATTTGGGTACCGTCAAAAAAAGTCGATTAAGATTTGTCATTTTTGGTAGTCATTTTATTCGCCTATTAGATGCACAATGAGTTGGAGAATCTGATAAACCCCACTTCCGGTAGTCTAGCTGCAAGAGAAATGCCTTAAATTGCCGTTTGAAGCTTCAACTTTGGGTTCCCAGTTCACGCTATTTGGGTACCGTCAAAAAAAGTCGATTAAGATTTGTCATTTTTGGTAGTCATTTTATTCGCCTATTAGATGCACAATGAGTTGGAGAATCTGATAAACCCCACTTCCGGTAGTCTAGCTGCAAGAGAAATGCCTTAAATTGCCGTTTGAAGCTTCAACTTTGGGTTCCCAGTTCACGCTATTTGGGTACCGTCAAAAAAAGTCGATTAAGATTTGTCATTTTTGGTAGTC
Organism: Acanthosepion lycidas; assembly: GCA_963932145.1. Classification (NCBI taxonomy): domain Eukaryota; kingdom Metazoa; phylum Mollusca; class Cephalopoda; order Sepiida; family Sepiidae; genus Acanthosepion; species Acanthosepion lycidas. The sequence goes on along the minus strand of CAWVQA010000651.1, from coordinate 92,942 downwards.
ATTTTATTCGCCTATTAGATGCACAATGAGTTGGAGAATCTGATAAACCCCACTTCCGGTAGTCTAGCTGCAAGAGAAATGCCTTAAATTGCCGTTTGAAGCTTCAACTTTGGGTTCCCAGTTCACGCTATTTGGGTACCGTCAAAAAAAGTCGATTAAGATTTGTCATTTTTGGTAGTCATTTTATTCGCCTATTAGATGCACAATGAGTTGGAGAATCTGATAAACCCCACTTCCGGTAGTCTAGCTGCAAGAGAAATGCCTTAAATTGCCGTTTGAAGCTTCAACTTTGGGTTCCCAGTTCACGCTATTTGGGTACCGTCAAAAAAAGTCGATTAAGATTTGTCATTTTTGGTAGTCATTTTATTCGCCTATTAGATGCACAATGAGTTGGAGAATCTGATAAACCCCACTTCCGGTAGTCTAGCTGCAAGGGAAATGCCTTAAATTGCCGTTTGAAGCTTCAACTTTGGGTTCCCAGTTCACGTTATTTGGGTATCGTCAAAAAAAGTCGATTAAGATTTGTCATTTTTGGTAGTCATTTTATTCGCCTATTAGATGCACAATGAGTTGGAGAATCTGATAAACCCCACTTCCGGTAGTCTAGCTGCAAGGGAAATGCCTTAAATTGCCGTTTGAAGCTTCAACTTTGGGTTCCCAGTTCACGCTATTTGGGTACCGTCAAAAAAAGTCGATTAAGATTTGTCATTTTTGGTAGTCATTTTATTCGCCTATTAGATGCACAATGAGTTGGAGAATCTGATAAACCCCACTTCCGGTAGTCTAGCTGCAAGAGAAATGCCTTAAATTGCCGTTTGAAGCTTCAACTTTGGGTTCCCAGTTCACGACATTTGGGTATCGTAAAAAAAAGTCGATTAAGATTTGTCATTTTTGGTAGTCATTTTATTCGCCTATTAGATGCACAATGAGTTGGAGAATCTGATAAACCCCACTTCCGGTAGCCTAGCTGCAAGGGAAATGCCTTAAATTGCCGTTTGAAGCTTCAACTTTGGGTTCCCAGTTCACGTTATTTGGGTATCGTAAAAAAAAGTCGATTAAGATTTGTCATTTTTGGTAGTCATTTTATTCGCCTATTAGATGCACAATGAGTTGGAGAATCTGATAAACCCCACTTCCGGTAGTCTAGCTGCAAGAGAAATGCCTTAAATTGCCGTTTGAAGCTTCAACTTTGGGTTCCCAGTTCACGTTATTTGGGTATCGTCAAAAAAAGTCGATTAAGATTTGTCATTTTTGGTAGTCATTTTATTCGCCTATTAGATGCACAATGAGTTGGAGAATCTGATAAACCCCACTTCCGGTAGTCTAGCTGCAAGAGAAATGCCTTAAATTGCCGTTTGAAGCTTCAACTTTGGGTTCCCAGTTCACGCTATTTGGGTACCGTCAAAAAAAGTCGATTAAGATTTGTCATTTTTGGTAGTCATTTTATTCGCCTATTAGATGCACAATGAGTTGGAGAATCTGATAAACCCCACTTCCGGTAGTCTAGCTGCAAGAGAAATGCCTTAAATTGCCGTTTGAAGCTTCAACTTTGGGTTCCCAGTTCACGTTATTTGGGTATCGTCAAAAAAAGTCGATTAAGATTTGTCATTTTTGGTAGTCATTTTATTCGCCTATTAGATGCACAATGAGTTGGAGAATCTGATAAACCCCACTTCCGGTAGTCTAGCTGCAAGAGAAATGCCTTAAATTGCCGTTTGAAGCTTCAACTTTGGGTTCCCAGTTCACGCTATTTGGGTACCGTCAAAAAAAGTCGATTAAGATTTGTCATTTTTGGTAGTCATTTTATTCGCCTATTAGATGCACAATGAGTTGGAGAATATGATAAACCCCACTTCCGGTAGTCTAGCTGCAAGAGAAATGCCTTAAATTGCCGTTTGAAGCTTCAACTTTGGGTTCCCAGTTCACGCTATTTGGGTACCGTCAAAAAAAGTCGATTAAGATTTGTCATTTTTGGTAGTCATTTTATTCGCCTATTAGATGCACAATGAGTTGGAGAATCTGATAAACCCCACTTCCGGTAGTCTAGCTGCAAGAGAAATGCCTTAAATTGCCGTTTGAAGCTTCAACTTTGGGTTCCCAGTTCACGACATTTGGGTGTCGTAAAAAAAAGTCGATTAAGATTTGTCATTTTTGGTAGTCATTTTATTCGCCTATTAGATGCACAATGAGTTGGAGAATCTGATAAACCCCACTTCCGGTAGCCTAGCTGCAAGGGAAATGCCTTAAATTGCCGTTTGAAGCTTCAACTTTGGGTTCCCAGTTCACGTTATTTGGGTATCGTCAAAAAAAGTCGATTAAGATTTGTCATTTTTGGTAGTCATTTTATTCGCCTATTAGATGCACAATGAGTTGGAGAATCTGATAAACCCCACTTCCGGTAGTCTAGCTGCAAGAGAAATGCCTTAAATTGCCGTTTGAAGCTTCAACTTTGGGTTCCCAGTTCACGTTATTTGGGTATCGTCAAAAAAAGTCGATTAAGATTTGTCATTTTTGGTAGTCATTTTATTCGCCTATTAGATGCACAATGAGTTGGAGAATCTGATAAACCCCACTTCCGGTAGTCTAGCTGCAAGAGAAATGCCTTAAATTGCCGTTTGAAGCTTCAACTTTGGGTTCCCAGTTCACGCTATTTGGGTACCGTCAAAAAAAGTCGATTAAGATTTGTCATTTTTGGTAGTCATTTTATTCGCCTATTAGATGCACAATGAGTTGGAGAATCTGATAAACCCCACTTCCGGTAGTCTAGCTGCAAGAGAAATGCCTTAAATTGCCGTTTGAAGCTTCAACTTTGGGTTCCCAGTTCACGTTATTTGGGTATCGTCAAAAAAAGTCGATTAAGATTTGTCATTTTTGGTAGTCATTTTATTCGCCTATTAGATGCACAATGAGTTGGAGAATCTGATAAACCCCACTTCCGGTAGTCTAGCTGCAAGAGAAATGCCTTAAATTGCCGTTTGAAGCTTCAACTTTGGGTTCCCAGTTCACGCTATTTGGGTACCGTCAAAAAAAGTCGATTAAGATTTGTCATTTTTGGTAGTCATTTTATTCGCCTATTAGATGCACAATGAGTTGGAGAATATGATAAACCCCACTTCCGGTAGTCTAGCTGCAAGAGAAATGCCTTAAATTGCCGTTTGAAGCTTCAACTTTGGGTTCCCAGTTCACGCTATTTGGGTACCGTCAAAAAAAGTCGATTAAGATTTGTCATTTTTGGTAGTCATTTTATTCGCCTATTAGATGCACAATGAGTTGGAGAATCTGATAAACCCCACTTCCGGTAGTCTAGCTGCAAGAGAAATGCCTTAAATTGCCGTTTGAAGCTTCAACTTTGGGTTCCCAGTTCACGACATTTGGGTGTCGTAAAAAAAAGTCGATTAAGATTTGTCATTTTTGGTAGTCATTTTATTCGCCTATTAGATGCACAATGAGTTGGAGAATCTGATAAACCCCACTTCCGGTAGCCTAGCTGCAAGGGAAATGCCTTAAATTGCCGTTTGAAGCTTCAACTTTGGGTTCCCAGTTCACGTTATTTGGGTATCGTCAAAAAAAGTCGATTAAGATTTGTCATTTTTGGTAGTCATTTTATTCGCCTATTAGATGCACAATGAGTTGGAGAATCTGATAAACCCCACTTCCGGTAGTCTAGCTGCAAGAGAAATGCCTTAAATTGCCGTTTGAAGCTTCAACTTTGGGTTCCCAGTTCACGTTATTTGGGTATCGTCAAAAAAAGTCGATTAAGATTTGTCATTTTTGGTAGTCATTTTATTCGCCTATTAGATGCACAATGAGTTGGAGAATCTGATAAACCCCACTTCCGGTAGTCTAGCTGCAAGAGAAATGCCTTAAATTGCCGTTTGAAGCTTCAACTTTGGGTTCCCAGTTCACGCTATTTGGGTACCGTCAAAAAAAGTCGATTAAGATTTGTCATTTTTGGTAGTCATTTTATTCGCCTATTAGATGCACAATGAGTTGGAGAATCTGATAAACCCCACTTCGGGTAGTCTAGCTGCAAGAGAAATGCCTTAAATTGCCGTTTGAAGCTTCAACTTTGGGTTCCCAGTTCACGTTATTTGGGTATCGTCAAAAAAAGTCGATTAAGATTTGTCATTTTTGGTAGTCATTTTATTCGCCTATTAGATGCACAATGAGTTGGAGAATCTGATAAACCCCACTTCCGGTAGTCTAGCTTCAAGAGAAATGCCTTAAATTGCCGTTTGAAGCTTCAACTTTGGGTTCCCAGTTCACGCTATTTGGGTACCGTCAAAAAAAGTCGATTAAGATTTGTCATTTTTGGTAGTCATTTTATTCGCCTATTAGATGCACAATGAGTTGGAGAATCTGATAAACCCCACTTCCGGTAGTCTAGCTGCAAGAGAAATGCCTTAAATTGCCGTTTGAAGCTTCAACTTTGGGTTCCCAGTTCACGCTATTTGGGTACCGTCAAAAAAAGTCGATTAAGATTTGTCATTTTTGGTAGTCATTTTATTCGCCTATTAGATGCACAATGAGTTGGAGAATCTGATAAACCCCACTTCCGGTAGCCTAGCTGCAAGGGAAATGCCTTAAATTGCCGTTTGAAGCTTCAACTTTGGGTTCCCAGTTCACGTTATTTGGGTATCGTCAAAAAAAGTCGATTAAGATTTGTCATTTTTGGTAGTCATTTTATTCGCCTATTAGATGCACAATGAGTTGGAGAATCTGATAAACCCCACTTCCGGTAGTCTAGCTGCAAGAGAAATGCCTTAAATTGCCGTTTGAAGCTTCAACTTTGGGTTCCCAGTTCACGTTATTTGGGTATCGTCAAAAAAAGTCGATTAAGATTTGTCATTTTTGGTAGTCATTTTATTCGCCTATTAGATGCACAATGAGTTGGAGAATCTGATAAACCCCACTTCCGGTAGTCTAGCTGCAAGAGAAATGCCTTAAATTGCCGTTTGAAGCTTCAACTTTGGGTTCCCAGTTCACGCTATTTGGGTACCGTCAAAAAAAGTCGATTAAGATTTGTCATTTTTGGTAGTCATTTTATTCGCCTATTAGATGCACAATGAGTTGGAGAATCTGATAAACCCCACTTCCGGTAGTCTAGCTGCAAGAGAAATGCCTTAAATTGCCGTTTGAAGCTTCAACTTTGGGTTCCCAGTTCACGCTATTTGGGTACCGTCAAAAAAAGTCGATTAAGATTTGTCATTTTTGGTAGTCATTTTATTCGCCTATTAGATGCACAATGAGTTGGAGAATCTGATAAACCCCACTTCCGGTAGTCTAGCTGCAAGAGAAATGCCTTAAATTGCCGTTTGAAGCTTCAACTTTGGGTTCCCAGTTCACGCTATTTGGGTACCGTCAAAAAAAGTCGATTAAGATTTGTCATTTTTGGTAGTCATTTTATTCGCCTATTAGATGCACAATGAGTTGGAGAATCTGATAAACCCCACTTCCGGTAGTCTAGCTGCAAGAGAAATGCCTTAAATTGCCGTTTGAAGCTTCAACTTTGGGTTCCCAGTTCACGACATTTGGGTATCGTAAAAAAAAGTCGATTAAGATTTGTCATTTTTGGTAGTCATTTTATTCGCCTATTAGATGCACAATGAGGTGGAGAATCTGATAAACCCCACTTCCGGTAGCCTAGCTGCAAGGGAAATGCCTTAAATTGCCGTTTGAAGCTTCAACTTTGGGTTCCCAGTTCACGTTATTTGGGTATCGTCAAAAAAAGTCGATTAAGATTTGTCATTTTTGGTAGTCATTTTATTCGCCTATTAGATGCACAATGAGTTGGAGAATCTGATAAACCCCACTTCCGGTAGTCTAGCTGCAAGAGAAATGCCTTAAATTGCCGTTTGAAGCTTCAACTTTGGGTTCCCAGTTCACGACATTTGGGTATCGTAAAAAAAAGTCGATTAAGATTTGTCATTTTTGGTAGTCATTTTATTCGCCTATTAGATGCACAATGAGTTGGAGAATCTGATAAACCCCACTTCCGGTAGCCTAGCTGCAAGGGAAATGCCTTAAATTGCCGTTTGAAGCTTCAACTTTGGGTTCCCAGTTCACGCTATTTGGGTACCGTCAAAAAAAGTCGATTAAGATTTGTCATTTTTGGTAGTCATTTTATTCGCCTATTAGATGCACAATGAGTTGGAGAATCTGATAAACCCCACTTCCGGTAGCCTAGCTGCAAGGGAAATGCCTTAAATTGCCGTTTGAAGCTTCAACTTTGGGTTCCCAGTTCACGTTATTTGGGTATCGTAAAAAAAAGTCGATTAAGATTTGTCATTTTTGGTAGTCATTTTATTCGCCTATTAGATGCACAATGAGTTGGAGAATCTGATAAACCCCACTTCCGGTAGTCTAGCTGCAAGAGAAATGCCTTAAATTGCCGTTTGAAGCTTCAACTTTGGGTTCCCAGTTCACGTTATTTGGGTATCGTCAAAAAAAGTCGATTAAGATTTGTCATTTTTGGTAGTCATTTTATTCGCCTATTAGATGCACAATGAGTTGGAGAATCTGATAAACCCCACTTCCGGTAGTCTAGCTGCAAGAGAAATGCCTTAAATTGCCGTTTGAAGCTTCAACTTTGGGTTCCCAGTTCACGCTATTTGGGTACCGTCAAAAAAAGTCGATTAAGATTTGTCATTTTTGGTAGTCATTTTATTCGCCTATTAGATGCACAATGAGTTGGAGAATCTGATAAACCCCACTTCCGGTAGTCTAGCTACAAGAGAAATGCCTTAAATTGCCGTTTGAAGCTTCAACTTTGGGTTCCCAGTTCACGCTATTTGGGTACCGTCAAAAAAAGTCGATTAAGATTTGTCATTTTTGGTAGTCATTTTATTCGCCTATTAGATGCACAATGAGTTGGAGAATCTGATAAACCCCACTTCCGGTAGTCTAGCTGCAAGAGAAATGCCTTAAATTGCCGTTTGAAGCTTCAACTTTGGGTTCCCAGTTCACGCTATTTGGGTACCGTCAAAAAAAGTCGATTAAGATTTGTCATTTTTGGTAGTCATTTTATTCGCCTATTAGATGCACAATGAGTTGGAGAATCTGATAAACCCCACTTCCGGTAGTCTAGCTGCAAGAGAAATGCCTTAAATTGCCGTTTGAAGCTTCAACTTTGGGTTCCCAGTTCACGTTATTTGGGTACCGTCAAAAAAAGTCGATTAAGATTTGTCATTTTTGGTAGTCATTTTATTCGCCTATTAGATGCACAATGAGTTGGAGAATCTGATAAACCCCACTTCCGGTAGTCTAGCTGCAAGAGAAATGCCTTAAATTGCCGTTTGAAGCTTCAACTTTGGGTTCCCAGTTCACGCTATTTGGGTACCGTCAAAAAAAGTCGATTAAGATTTGTCATTTTTGGTAGTCATTTTATTCGCCTATTAGATGCACAATGAGTTGGAGAATCTGATAAACCCCACTTCCGGTAGTCTAGCTGCAAGGGAAATGCCTTAAATTGCCGTTTGAAGCTTCAACTTTGGGTTCCCAGTTCACGTTATTTGGGTATCGTCAAAAAAAGTCGATTAAGATTTGTCTTTTTTGGTAGTCATTTTATTCGCCTATTAGATGCACAATGAGTTGGAGAATGTGATAAACCCCACTTCCGGTAGTCTAGCTGCAAGGGAAATGCCTTAAATTGCCGTTTGAACCTTCAACTTTGGGTTCCCAGTTCACGCTATTTGGGTACCGTCAAAAAAAGTCGATTAAGATTTGTCATTTTTGGTAGTCATTTTATTCGCCTATTAGATGCACAATGAGTTGGAGAATCTGATAAACCCCACTTCCGGTAGTCTAGCTGCAAGAGAAATGCCTTAAATTGCCGTTTGAAGCTTCAACTTTGGGTTCCCAGTTCACGTTATTTGGGTATCGTCAAAAAAAGTCGATTAAGATTTTTCATTTTTGGTAGTCATTTTATTCGCCTATTAGATGCACAATGAGTTGGAGAATCTGATAAACCCCACTTCCGGTAGTCTAGCTGCAAGAGAAATGCCTTAAATTGCCGTTTGAAGCTTCAACTTTGGGTTCCCAGTTCACGCTATTTGGGTACCGTCAAAAAAAGTCGATTAAGATTTGTCATTTTTGGTAGTCATTTTATTCGCCTATTAGATGCACAATGAGTTGGAGAATCCTGTAAACCCCACTTCCGGTAGTCTAGCTGCAAGAGAAATGCCTTAAATTGCCGTTTGAAGCTTCAACTTTGGGTTCCCAGTTCACGCTATTTGGGTACCGTCAAAAAAAGTCGATTAAGATTTGTCATTTTTGGTAGTCATTTTATTCGCCTATTAGATGCACAATGAGTTGGAGAATCTGATAAACCCCACTTCCGGTAGTCTAGCTGCAAGAGAAATGCCTTAAATTGCCGTTTGAAGCTTCAACTTTGGGTTCCCAGTTCACGCTATTTGGGTACCGTCAAAAAAAGTCGATTAAGATTTGTCATTTTTGGTAGTCATTTTATTCGCCTATTAGATGCACAATGAGTTGGAGAATCTGATAAACCCCACTTCCGGTAGTCTAGCTGCAAGAGAAATGCCTTAAATTGCCGTTTGAAGCTTCAACTTTGGGTTCCCAGTTCACGCTATTTGGGTACCGTCAAAAAAAGTCGATTAAGATTTGTCATTTTTGGTAGTCATTTTATTCGCCTATTAGATGCACAATGAGTTGGAGAATCTGATAAACCCCACTTCCGGTAGTCTAGCTGCAAGAGAAATGCCTTAAATTGCCGTTTGAAGCTTCAACTTTGGGTTCCCAGTTCACGCTATTTGGGTACCGTCAAAAAAAGTCGATTAAGATTTGTCATTTTTGGTAGTCATTTTATTCGCCTATTAGATGCACAATGAGTTGGAGAATCTGATAAACCCCACTTCCGGTAGTCTAGCTGCAAGAGAAATGCCTTAAATTGCCGTTTGAAGCTTCAACTTTGGGTTCCCAGTTCACGCTATTTGGGTACCGTCAAAAAAAGTCGATTAAGATTTGTCATTTTTGGTAGTCATTTTATTCGCCTATTAGATGCACAATGAGTTGGAGAATCTGATAAACCCCACTTCCGGTAGTCTAGCTGCAAGAGAAATGCCTTAAATTGCCGTTTGAAGCTTCAACTTTGGGTTCCCAGTTCACGACATTTGGGTATCGTAAAAAAAAGTCGATTAAGATTTGTCATTTTTGGTAGTCATTTTATTCGCCTATTAGATGCACAATGAGTTGGAGAATCTGATAAACCCCACTTCCGGTAGCCTAGCTGCAAGGGAAATGCCTTAAATTGCCGTTTGAAGCTTCAACTTTGGGTTCCCAGTTCACGTTATTTGGGTATCGTAAAAAAAAGTCGATTAAGATTTGTCATTTTTGGTAGTCATTTTATTCGCCTATTAGATGCACAATGAGTTGGAGAATCTGATAAACCCCACTTCCGGTAGTCTAGCTGCAAGAGAAATGCCTTAAATTGCCGTTTGAAGCTTCAACTTTGGGTTCCCAGTTCACGCTATTTGGGTACCGTCAAAAAAAGTCGATTAAGATTTGTCATTTTTGGTAGTCATTTTATTCGCCTATTAGATGCACAATGAGTTGGAGAATCTGATAAACCCCACTTCCGGTAGTCTAGCTGCAAGAGAAATGCCTTAAATTGCCGTTTGAAGCTTCAACTTTGGGTTCCCAGTTCACGCTATTTGGGTACCGTCAAAAAAAGTCGATTAAGATTTGTCATTTTTGGTAGTCATTTTATTCGCCTATTAGATGCACAATGAGTTGGAGAATCTGATAAACCCCACTTCCGGTAGTCTAGCTGCAAGGGAAATGCCTTAAATTGCCGTTTGAAGCTTCAACTTTGGGTTCCCAGTTCACGTTATTTGGGTATCGTCAAAAAAAGTCGATGAAGATTTGTCATTTTTGGTAGTCATTTTATTCGCCTATTAGATGCACAATGAGTTGGAGAATCTGATAAACCCCACTTCCGGTAGTCTAGCTGCAAGGGAAATGCCTTAAATTGCCGTTTGAAGCTTCAACTTTGGGTTCCCAGTTCACGCTATTTGGGTACCGTCAAAAAAAGTCGATTCAGATTTGTCATTTTTGGTAGTCATTTTATTCGCCTATTAGATGCACAATGAGTTGGAGAATCTGATACACCCCACTTCCGGTAGTCTAGCTGCAAGAGAAATGCCTTAAATTGCCGTTTGAAGCTTCAACTTTGGGTTCCCAGTTCACGCTATTTGGGTACCGTCAAAAAAAGTCGATTAAGATTTGTCATTTTTGGTAGTCATTTTATTCGCCTATTAGATGCACAATGAGTTGGAGAATCTGATAAACCCCACTTCCGGTAGTCTAGCTGCAAGAGAAATGCCTTAAATTGCCGTTTGAAGCTTCAACTTTGGGTACCCAGTTCACGCTATTTGGGTACCGTCAAAAAAAGTCGATTAAGATTTGTCATTTTTGGTAGTCATTTTATTCGCCTATTAGATGCACAATGAGTTGGAGAATCTGATAAACCCCACTTCCGGTAGTCTAGCTGCAAGAGAAATGCCTTAAATTGCCGTTTGACGCTTCAACTTTGGGTTCCCAGTTCACGCTATTTGGGTACCGTCAAAAAAAGTCGATTAAGATTTGTCATTTTTGGTAGTCATTTTATTCGCCTATTAGATGCACAATGAGTTGGAGAATCTGATAAACCCCACTTCCGGTAGTCTAGCTGCAAGAGAAATGCCTTAAATTGCCGTTTGAAGCTTCAACTTTGGGGTCCCAGTTCACGCTATTTGGGTACCGTCAAAAAAAGTCGATTAAGATTTGTCATTTTTGGTAGTCATTTTATTCGCCTATTAGATGCACAATGAGTTGGAGAATCTGATAAACCCCACTTCCGGTAGTCTAGCTGCAAGAGAAATGCCTTAAATTGCCGTTTGAAGCTTCAACTTTGGGTTCCCAGTTCACGCTATTTGGGTACCGTCAAAAAAAGTCGATTAAGATTTGTCATTTTTGGTAGTCATTTTATTCGCCTATTAGATGCACAATGAGTTGGAGAATCTGATAAACCCCACTTCCGGTAGTCTAGCTGCAAGAGAAATGCCTTAAATTGCCGTTTGAAGCTTCAACTTTGGGTTCCCAGTTCACGCTATTTGGGTACCGTCAAAAAAAGTCGATTAAGATTTGTCATTTTTGGTAGTCATTTTATTCGCCTATTAGATGCACAATGAGTTGGAGAATCTGATAAACCCCACTTCCGGTAGTCTAGCTGCAAGAGAAATGCCTTAAATTGCCGTTTGAAGCTTCAACTTTGGGTTCCCAGTTCACGCTATTTGGGTACCGTCAAAAAAAGTCGATTAAGATTTGTCATTTTTGGTAGTCATTTTATTCGCCTATTAGATGCACAATGAGTTGGAGAATCTGATAAACCCCACTTCCGGTAGTCTAGCTGCAAGTGAAATGCCTTAAATTGCCGTTTGAAGCTTCAACTTTGGGTTCCCAGTTCACGTTATTTGGGTATCGTCAAAAAAAGTCGATTAAGATTTGTCATTTTTGGTAGTCATTTTATTCGCCTATTAGATGCACAATGAGTTGGAGAATCTGATAAACCCCACTTCCGGTAGTCTAGCTGCAAGGGAAATGCCTTAAATTGCCGTTTGAAGCTTCAACTTTGGGTTCCCAGTTCACGCTATTTGGGTACCGTCAAAAAAAGTCGATTAAGATTTGTCATTTTTGGTAGTCATTTTATTCGCCTATTAGATGCACAATGAGTTGGAGAATCTGATAAACCCCACTTCCGGTAGTCTAGCTGCAAGAGAAATGCCTTAAATTGCCGTTTGAAGCTTCAACTTTGGGTTCCCAGTTCACGACATTTGGGTATCGTAAAAAAAAGTCGATTAAGATTTGTCATTTTTGGTAGTCATTTTATTCGCCTATTAGATGCAAAATGAGTTGGAGAATCTGATAAACCCCACTTCCGGTAGCCTAGCTGCAAGGGAAATGCCTTAAATTGCCGTTTGAAGCTTCAACTTTGGGTTCCCAGTTCACGTTATTTGGGTATCGTAAAAAAAAGTCGATTAAGATTTGTCATTTTTGGTAGTCATTTTATTCGCCTATTAGATGCACAATGAGTTGGAGAATCTGATAAACCCCACTTCCGGTAGTCTAGCTGCAAGAGAAATGCCTTAAATTGCCGTTTGAAGCTTCAACTTTGGGTTCCCAGTTCACGCTATTTGGGTACCGTCAAAAAAAGTCGATTAAGATTTGTCATTTCTGGTAGTCATTTTATTCGACTATTAGATGCACAATGAGTTGGAGAATCTGATAAACCCCACTTCCGCTAGTCTAGCTGCAAGAGAAATGCCTTAAATTGCCGTTTGAAGCTTCAACTTTGGGTTCCCAGTTCACGCTATTTGGGTACCGTCAAAAAAAGTCGATTAAGATTTGTCATTTTTGGTAGTCATTTTATTCGCCTATTAGATGCACAATGAGTTGGAGAATCTGATAAACCCCACTTCCGGTAGTCTAGCTGCAAGAGAAATGCCTTAAATTGCCGTTTGAAGCTTCAACTTTGGGTTCCCAGTTCACGTTATTTGGGTATCGTAAAAAAAAGTCGATTAAGATTTGTCATTTTTGGTAGTCATTTTATTCGCCTATTAGATGCACAATGAGTTGGAGAATCTGATAAACCCCACTTCCGGTAGTCTAGCTGCAAGAGAAATGCCTTAAATTGCCGTTTGAAGCTTCAACTTTGGGTTCCCAGTTCACGCTATTTGGGTACCGTCAAAAAAAGTCGATTAAGATTTGTCATTTCTGGTAGTCATTTTATTCGACTATTAGATGCACAATGAGTTGGAGAATCTGATAAACCCCACTTCCGCTAGTCTAGCTGCAAGAGAAATGCCTTAAATTGCCGTTTGAAGCTTCAACTTTGGGTTCCCAGTTCACGCTATTTGGGTACCGTCAAAAAAAGTCGATTAAGATTTGTCATTTTTGGTAGTCATTTTATTCGCCTATTAGATGCACAATGAGTTGGAGAATCTGATAAACCCCACTTCCGGTAGTCTAGCTGCAAGAGAAATGCCTTAAATTGCCGTTTGAAGCTTCAACTTTGGGATCCCAGTTCACGCTATTTGGGTACCGTCAAAAAAAGTCGATTAAGATTTGTCATTTTTGGTAGTCATTTTATTCGCCTATTAGATGCACAATGAGTTGGAGAATCTGATAAACCCCACTTCCGGTAGTCTAGCTGCAAGAGAAATGCCTTAAATTGCCGTTTGAAGCTTCAACTTTGGGTTCCCAGTTCACGCTATTTGGGTACCGTCAAAAAAAGTCGATTAAGATTTGTCATTTTTGGTAGTCATTTTATTCGCCTATTAGATGCACAATGAGTTGGAGAATCTGATAAACCCCACTTCCGGTAGTCTAGCTGCAAGAGAAATGCCTTAAATTGCCGTTTGAAGCTTCAACTTTGGGTTCCCAGTTCACGCTATTTGGGTACCGTCAAAAAAAGTCGATTAAGATTTGTCATTTTTGGTAGTCATTTTATTCGCCTATTAGATGCACAATGAGTTGGAGAATCTGATAAACCCCACTTCCGGTAGTCTAGCTGCAAGGGAAATGCCTTAAATTGCCGTTTGAAGCTTCAACTTTGGGTTCCCAGTTCACGTTATTTGGGTATCGTCAAAAAAAGTCGATTAAGATTTGTCATTTTTGGTAGTCATTTTATTCGCCTATTAGATGCACAATGAGTTGGAGAATCTGATAAACCCCACTTCCGGTAGTCTAGCTGCAAGGGAAATGCCTTAAATTGCCGTTTGAAGCTTCAACTTTGGGTTCCCAGTTCACGCTATTTGGGTACCGTCAAAAAAAGTCGATTAAGATTTGTCATTTTTGGTAGTCATTTTATTCGCCTATTAGATGCACAATGAGTTGGAGAATCTGATAAACCCCACTTCCGGTAGTCTAGCTGCAAGAGAAATGCCTTAAATTGCCGTTTGAAGCTTCAACTTTGGGTTCCCAGTTCACGACATTTGGGTATCGTAAAAAAAAGTCGATTAAGATTTGTCATTTTTGGTAGTCATTTTATTCGCCTATTAGATGCAAAATGAGTTGGAGAATCTGATAAACCCCACTTCCGGTAGCCTAGCTGCAAGGGAAATGCCTTAAATTGCCGTTTGAAGCTTCAACTTTGGGTTCCCAGTTCACGTTATTTGGGTATCGTAAAAAAAAGTCGATTAAGATTTGTCATTTTTGGTAGTCATTTTATTCGCCTATTAGATGCACAATGAGTTGGAGAATCTGATAAACCCCACTTCCGGTAGTCTAGCTGCAAGAGAAATGCCTTAAATTGCCGTTTGAAGCTTCAACTTTGGGTTCCCAGTTCACGCTCTTTGGGTACCGTCAAAAAAAGTCGATTAAGATTTGTCATTTTTGGTAGTCATTTTATTCGACTATTAGATGCACAATGAGTTGGAGAATCTGATAAACCCCACTTCCGCTAGTCTAGCTGCAAGAGAAATGCCTTAAATTGCCGTTTGAAGCTTCAACTTTGGGTTCCCAGTTCACGCTATTTGGGTACCGTCAAAAAAAGTCGATTAAGATTTGTCATTTTTGGTAGTCATTTTATTCGCCTATTAGATGCACAATGAGTTGGAGAATCTGATAAACCCCACTTCCGGTAGTCTAGCTGCAAGAGAAATGCCTTAAATTGCCGTTTGAAGCTTCAACTTTGGGATCCCAGTTCACGCTATTTGGGTACCGTCAAAAAAAGTCGATTAAGATTTGTCATTTTTGGTAGTCATTTTATTCGCCTATTAGATGCACAATGAGTTGGAGAATCTGATAAACCCCACTTCCGGTAGTCTAGCTGCAAGAGAAATGCCTTAAATTGCCGTTTGAAGCTTCAACTTTGGGTTCCCAGTTCACGCTATTTGGGTACCGTCAAAAAAAGTCGATTAAGATTTGTCATTTTTGGTAGTCATTTTATTCGCCTATTAGATGCACAATGAGTTGGAGAATCTGATAAACCCCACTTCCGGTAGTCTAGCTGCAAGAGAAATGCCTTAAATTGCCGTTTGAAGCTTCAACTTTGGGTTCCCAGTTCACGCTATTTGGGTACCGTCAAAAAAAGTCGATTAAGATTTGTCATTTTTGGTAGTCATTTTATTCGCCTATTAGATGCACAATGAGTTGGAGAATCTGATAAACCCCACTTCCGGTAGTCTAGCTGCAAGGGAAATGCCTTAAATTGCCGTTTGAAGCTTCAACTTTGGGTTCCCAGTTCACGTTATTTGGGTATCGTCAAAAAAAGTCGATTAAGATTTGTCATTTTTGGTAGTCATTTTATTCGCCTATTAGATGCACAATGAGTTGGAGAATCTGATAAACCCCACTTCCGGTAGTCTAGCTGCAAGGGAAATGCCTTAAATTGCCGTTTGAAGCTTCAACTTTGGTTTCCCAGTTCACGCTATTTGGGTACCGTCAAAAAAAGTCGATTAAGATTTGTCATTTTTGGTAGTCATTTTATTCGCCTATTAGATGCACAATGAGTTGGAGAATCTGATAAACCCCACTTCCGGTAGTCTAGCTGCAAGAGAAATGCCTTAAATTGCCGTTTGAAGCTTCAACTTTGGGTTCCCAGTTCACGACATTTGGGTATCGTAAAAAAAAGTCGATTAAGATTTGTCATTTTTGGTAGTCATTTTATTCGCCTATTAGATGCACAATGAGTTGGAGAATCTGATAAACCCCACTTCCGGTAGCCTAGCTGCAAGGGAAATGCCTTAAATTGCCGTTTGAAGCTTCAACTTTGGGTTCCCAGTTCACGTTATTTGGGTATCGTAAAAAAAAGTCGATTAAGATTTGTCATTTTTGGTAGTCATTTTATTCGCCTATTAGATGCACAATGAGTTGGAGAATCTGATAAACCCCACTTCCGGTAGTCTAGCTGCAAGAGAAATGCCTTAAATTGCCGTTTGAAGCTTCAACTTTGGGTTCCCAGTTCACGTTATTTGGGTATCGTCAAAAAAAGTCGATTAAGATTTGTCATTTTTGGTAGTCATTTTATTCGCCTATTAGATGCACAATGAGTTGGAGAATCTGATAAACCCCACTTCCGGTAGTCTAGCTGCAAGAGAAATGCCTTAAATTGCCGTTTGAAGCTTCAACTTTGGGTTCCCAGTTCACGCTATTTGGGTACCGTCAAAAAAAGTCGATTAAGATTTGTCATTTTTGGTAGTCATTTTATTCGCCTATTAGATGCACAATGAGTTGGAGAATCTGATAAACCCCACTTCCGGTAGTCTAGCTGCAAGAGAAATGCCTTAAATTGCCGTTTGAAGCTTCAACTTTGGGTTCCCAGTTCACGCTATTTGGGTACCGTCAAAAAAAGTCGATTAAGATTTGTCATTTTTGGTAGTCATTTTATTCGCCTATTAGATGCACAATGAGTTGGAGAATCTGATAAACCCCACTTCCGGTAGTCTAGCTGCAAGAGAAATGCCTTAAATTGCCGTTTGAAGCTTCAACTTTGGGTTCCCAGTTCACGCTATTTGGGTACCGTCAAAAAAAGTCGATTAAGATTTGTCATTTTTGGTAGTCATTTTATTCGCCTATTAGATGCACAATGAGTTGGAGAATCTGATAAACCCCACTTCCGGTAGTCTAGCTGCAAGAGAAATGCCTTAAATTGCCGTTTGAAGCTTCAACTTTGGGTTCCCAGTTCACGCTATTTGGGTACCGTCAAAAAAAGTCGATTAAGATTTGTCATTTTTGGTAGTCATTTTATTCGCCTATTAGATGCACAATGAGTTGGAGAATCTGATAAACCCCACTTCCGGTAGTCTAGCTGCAAGAGAAATGTCTTAAATTGCCGTTTGAAGCTTCAACTTTGGGTTCCCAGTTCACGCTATTTGGGTACCGTCAAAAAAAGTCGATTAAGATTTGTCATTTTTGGTAGTCATTTTATTCGCCTATTAGATGCACAATGAGTTGGAGAATCTGATAAACCCCACTTCCGGTAGTCTAGCTGCAAGAGAAATGCCTTAAATTGCCGTTTGAAGCTTCAACTTTGGGTTCCCAGTTCACGCTATTTGGGTACCGTCAAAAAAAGTCGATTAAGATTTGTCATTTTTGGTAGTCATTTTATTCGCCTATTAGATGCACAATGAGTTGGAGAATCTGATAAACCCCACTTCCGGTAGTCTAGCTGCAAGAGAAATGCCTTAAATTGCCGTTTGAAGCTTCAACTTTGGGTTCCCAGTTCACGACATTTGGGTATCGTAAAAAAAAGTCGATTAAGATTTGTCATTTTTGGTAGTCATTTTATTCGCCTATTAGATGCACAATGAGTTGGAGAATCTGATAAACCCCACTTCCGGTAGCCTAGCTGCAAGGGAAATGCCTTAAATTGCCGTTTGAAGCTTCAACTTTGGGTTCCCAGTTCACGTTATTTGGGTATCGTAAAAAAAAGTCGATTAAGATTTGTCATTTTTGGTAGTCATTTTATTCGCCTATTAGATGCACAATGAGTTGGAGAATCTGATAAACCCCACTTCCGGTAGTCTAGCTGCAAGAGAAATGCCTTAAATTGCCGTTTGAAGCTTCAACTTTGGGTTCCCAGTTCACGTTATTTGGGTATCGTCAAAAAAAGTCGATTAAGATTTGTCATTTTTGGTAGTCATTTTATTCGCCTATTAGATGCACAATGAGTTGGAGAATCTGATAAACCCCACTTCCGGTAGTCTAGCTGCAAGAGAAATGCCTTAAATTGCCGTTTGAAGCTTCAACTTTGGGTTCCCAGTTCACGCTATTTGGGTACCGTCAAAAAAAGTCGATTAAGATTTGTCATTTTTGGTAGTCATTTTATTCGCCTATTAGATGCACAATGAGTTGGAGAATCTGATAAACCCCACTTCCGGTAGTCTAGCTGCAAGGGAAATGCCTTAAATTGCCGTTTGAAGCTTACACTTTGGGTTCCCAGTTCACGCTATTTGGGTACCGTCAAAAAAAGTCGATTAAGATTTGTCATTTTTGGTAGTCATTTTATTCGCCTATTAGATGCACAATGAGTTGGAGAATCTGATAAACCCCACTTCCGGTAGTCTAGCTGCAAGAGAAATGCCTTAAATTGCCGTTTGAAGCTTCAACTTTGGGTTCCCAGTTCACGACATTTGGGTATCGTAAAAAAAAGTCGATTAAGATTTGTCATTTTTGGTAGTCATTTTATTCGCCTATTAGATGCACAATGAGTTGGAGAATCTGATAAACCCCACTTCCGGTAGCCTAGCTGCAAGGGAAATGCCTTAAATTGCCGTTTGAAGCTTCAACTTTGGGTTCCCAGTTCACGTTATTTGGGTATCGTAAAAAAAAGTCGATTAAGATTTGTCATTTTTGGTAGTCATTTTATTCGCCTATTAGATGCACAATGAGTTGGAGAATCTGATAAACCCCACTTCCGGTAGTCTAGCTGCAAGAGAAATGCCTTAAATTGCCGTTTGAAGCTTCAACTTTGGGTTCCCAGTTCACGTTATTTGGGTATCGTCAAAAAAAGTCGATTAAGATTTGTCATTTTTGGTAGTCATTTTATTCGACTATTAGATGCACAATGAGTTGGAGAATCTGATAAACCCTACTTCCGGTAGTCTAGCTGCAAGAGAAATGCCTTAAATTGCCGTTTGAAGCTTCAACTTTGGGTTCCCAGTTCACGCTATTTGGTTACCGTCAAAAAAAGTCGATTAAGATTTGTCATTTTTGGTAGTCATTTTATTCGCCTATTAGATGCACAATGAGTTGGAGAATCTGATAAACCCCACTTCCGGTAGTCTAGCTGCAAGAGAAATGCCTTAAATTGCCGTTTGAAGGTTCAACTTTGGGTTCCCAGTTCACGCTATTTGGGTACCGTCAAAAAAAGTCGATTAAGATTTGTCATTTTTGGTAGTCATTTTATTCGCCTATTAGATGCACAATGAGTTGGAGAATCTGATAAACCCCACTTCCGGTAGTCTAGCTGCAAGAGAAATGCCTTAAATTGCCGTTTGAAGCTTCAACTTTGGGTTCCCAGTTCACGCTATTTGGGTACCGTCAAAAAAAGTCGATTAAGATTTGTCATTTTTGGTAGTCATTTTATTCGCCTATTAGATGCACAATGAGTTGGAGAATCTGATAAACCCCACTTCCGGTAGTCTAGCTGCAAGAGAAATGCCTTAAATTGCCGTTTGAAGCTTCAACTTTGGGTTCCCTGTTCACGCTATTTGGGTACCGTCAAAAAAAGTCGATTAAGATTTGTCATTTTTGGTAGTCATTTTATTCGCCTATTAGATGCACAATGAGTTGGAGAATCTGATAAACCCCACTTCCGGTAGTCTAGCTGCAAGAGAAATGCCTTAAATTGCCGTTTGAAGCTTCAACTTTGGGTTCCCAGTTCACGCTATTTGGGTACCGTCAAAAAAAGTCGATTAAGATTTGTCATTTTTGGTAGTCATTTTATTCGCCTATTAGATGCACAATGAGTTGGAGAATCTGATAAACCCCACTTCCGGTAGTCTAGCTGCAAGAGAAATGCCTTAAATTGCCGTTTGAAGCTTCAACTTTGGGTTCCCAGTTCACGCTATTTGGGTACCGTCAAAAAAAGTCGATTAAGATTTGTCATTTTTGGTAGTCATTTTATTCGCCTATTAGATGCACAATGAGTTGGAGAATCTGATAAACCCCACTTCCGGTAGTCTAGCTGCAAGAGAAATGCCTTAAATTGCCGTTTGAAGCTTCAACTTTGGGTTCCCAGTTCACGCTATTTGGGTACCGTCAAAAAAAGTCGATTAAGATTTGTCATTTTTGGTAGTCATTTTATTCGCCTATTAGATGCACAATGAGTTGGAGAATCTGATAAACCCCACTTCCGGTAGTCTAGCTGCAAGAGAAATGCCTTAAATTGCCGTTTGAAGCTTCAACTTTGGGTTCCCAGTTCACGCTATTTGGGTACCGTCAAAAAAAGTCGATTAAGATTTGTCATTTTTGGTAGTCATTTTATTCGCCTATTAGATGCACAATGAGTTGGAGAATCTGATAAACCCCACTTCCGGTAGTCTAGCTGCAAGAGAAATGCCTTAAATTGCCGTTTGAAGCTTCAACTTTGGGTTCCCAGTTCACGCTATTTGGGTACCGTCAAAAAAAGTCGATTAAGATTTGTCATTTTTGGTAGTCATTTTATTCGCCTATTAGATGCACAATGAGTTGGAGAATCTGATAAACCCCACTTCCGGTAGTCTAGCTGCAAGGGAAATGCCTTAAATTGCCGTTTGAAGCTTCAACTTTGGGTTCCCAGTTCACGCTATTTGGGTACCGTCAAAAAAAGTCGATTAAGATTTGTCATTTTTGGTTGTCATTTTATTCGCCTATTAGATGCACAATGAGTTGGAGAATCTGATAAACCCCACTTCCGGTAGTCTAGCTGCAAGAGAAATGCCTTAAATTGCCGTTTGAAGCTTCAACTTTGGGTTCCCAGTTCACGACATTTGGGTATCGTAAAAAAAAGTCGATTAAGATTTGTCATTTTTGGTAGTCATTTTATTCGCCTATTAGATGCACAATGAGTTGGAGAATCTGATAAACCCCACTTCCGGTAGCCTAGCTGCAAGGGAAATGCCTTAAATTGCCGTTTGAAGCTTCAACTTTGGGTTCCCAGTTCACGTTATTTGGGTATCGTCAAAAAAAGTCGATTAAGATTTGTCATTTTTGGTAGTCATTTTATTCGCCTATTAGATGCACAATGAGTTGGAGAATCTGATAAACCCCACTTCCGGTAGTCTAGCTGCAAGAGAAATGCCTTAAATTGCCGTTTGAAGCTTCAACTTTGGGTTCCCAGTTCACGCTATTTGGGTACCGTCAAAAAAAGTCGATTAAGATTTGTCATTTTTGGTAGTCATTTTATTCGCCTATTAGATGCACAATGAGTTGGAGAATCTGATAAACCCCACTTCCGGTAGTCTAGCTGCAAGGGAAATGCCTTAAATTGCCGTTTGAAGCTTCAACTTTGGGTTCCCAGTTCACGCTATTTGGGTACCGTCAAAAAAAGTCGATTAAGATTTGTCATTTTTGGTAGTCATTTTATTCGCCTATTAGATGCACAATGAGTTGGAGAATCTGATAAACCCCACTTCCGGTAGTCTAGCTGCAAGAGAAATGCCTTAAATTGCCGTTTGAAGCTTCAACTTTGGGTTCCCAGTTCACGTTATTTGGGTATCGTCAAAAAAAGTCGATTAAGATTTGTCATTTTTGGTAGTCATTTTATTCGCCTATTAGATGCACAATGAGTTGGAGAATCTGATAAACCCCACTTCCGGTAGCCTAGCTGCAAGAGAAATGCCTTAAATTGCCGTTTGAAGCTTCAACTTTGGGTTCCCAGTTCACGCTATTTGGGTACCGTCAAAAAAAGTCGATTAAGATTTGTCATTTTTGGTAGTCATTTTATTCGCCTATTAGATGCACAATGAGTTGGAGAATCTGATAAACCCCACTTCCGGTAGTCTAGCTGCAAGAGAAATGCCTTAAATTGCCGTTTGAAGCTTCAACTTTGGGTTCCCAGTTCACGCTATTTGGGTACCGTCAAAAAAAGTCGATTAAGATTTGTCATTTTTGGTAGTCATTTTATTCGCCTATTAGATGCACAATGAGTTGGAGAATCTGATAAACCCCACTTCCGGTAGTCTAGCTGCAAGAGAAATGCCTTAAATTGCCGTTTGAAGCTTCAACTTTGGGTTCCCAGTTCACGACATTTGGGTATCGTAAAAAAAAGTCGATTAAGATTTGTCATTTTTGGTAGTCATTTTATTCGCCTATTAGATGCACAATGAGTTGGAGAATCTGATAAACCCCACTTCCGGTAGCCTAGCTGCAAGGGAAGTGCCTTAAATTGCCGTTTGAAGCTTCAACTTTGGGTTCCCAGTTCACGTTATTTGGGTATCGTCAAAAAAAGTCGATTAAGATTTGTCATTTTTGGTAGTCATTTTATTCGCCTATTAGATGCACAATGAGTTGGAGAATCTGATAAACCCCACTTCCGGTAGTCTAGCTGCAAGAGAAATGCCTTAAATTGCCGTTTGAAGCTTCAACTTTGGGTTCCCAGTTCACGCTATTTGGGTACCGTCAAAAAAAGTCGATTAAGATTTGTCATTTTTGGTAGTCATTTTATTCGCCTATTAGATGCACAATGAGTTGGAGAATCTGATAAACCCCACTTCCGGTAGTCTAGCTGCAAGAGAAATGCCTTAAATTGCCGTTTGAAGCTTCAACTTTGGGTTCCCAGTTCACGACATTTGGGTATCGTAAAAAAAAGTCGATTAAGATTTGTCATTTTTGGTAGTCATTTTATTCGCCTATTAGATGCACAATGAGTTGGAGAATCTGATAAACCCCACTTCCGGTAGTCTAGCTGCAAGAGAAATGCCTTAAATTGCCGTTTGAAGCTTCAACTTTGGGTTCCCAGTTCACGCTATTTGGGTACCGTCAAAAAAAGTCGATTAAGATTTGTCATTTTTGGTAGTCATTTTATTCGCCTATTAGATGCACAATGAGTTGGAGAATCTGATAAACCCCACTTCCGGTAGTCTAGCTGCAAGAGAAATGCCTTAAATTGCCGTTTGAAGCTTCAACTTTGGGTTCCCAGTTCACGCTATTTGGGTACCGTCAAAAAAAGTCGATTAAGATTTGTCATTTTTGGTAGTCATTTTATTCGCCTATTAGATGCACAATGAGTTGGAGAATCTGATAAACCCCACTTCCGGTAGTCTAGCTGCAAGAGAAATGCCTTAAATTGCCGTTTGAAGCTTCAACTTTGGGTTCCCAGTTCACGCTATTTGGGTACCGTCAAAAAAAGTCGATTAAGATTTGTCATTTTTGGTAGTCATTTTATTCGCCTATTAGATGCACAATGAGTTGGAGAATCTGATAAACCCCACTTCCGGTAGTCTAGCTGCAAGAGAAATGCCTTAAATTGCCGTTTGAAGCTTCAACTTTGGGTTCCCAGTTCACGACATTTGGGTATCGTAAAAAAAAGTCGATTAAGATTTGTCATTTTTGGTAGTCATTTTATTCGCCTATTAGATGCACAATGAGTTGGAGAATCTGATAAACCCCACTTCCGGTAGTCTAGCTGCAAGAGAAATGCCTTAAATTGCCGTTTGAAGCTTCAACTTTGGGTTCCCAGTTCACGTTATTTGGGTATCGTCAAAAAAAGTCGATTAAGATTTGTCATTTTTGGTAGTCATTTTATTCGCCTATTAGATGCACAATGAGTTGGAGAATCTGATAAACCCCACTTCCGGTAGTCTAGCTGCAAGAGAAATGCCTTAAATTGCCGTTTGAAGCTTCAACTTTGGGTTCCCAGTTCACGTTATTTGGGTATCGTCAAAAAAAGTCGATTAAGATTTGTCATTTTTGGTAGTCATTTTATTCGCCTATTAGATGCACAATGAGTTGGAGAATCTGATAAACCCCACTTCCGGTAGTCTAGCTGCAAGTGAAATGCCTTAAATTGCCGTTTGAAGCTTCAACTTTGGGTTCCCAGTTCACGCTATTTGGGTACCGTCAAAAAAAGTCGATTAAGATTTGTCATTTTTGGTAGTCATTTTATTCGCCTATTAGATGCACAATGAGTTGGAGAATCTGATAAACCCCACTTCCGGTAGTCTAGCTGCAAGAGAAATGCCTTAAATTGCCGTTTGAAGCTTCAACTTTGGGTTCCCAGTTCACGCTATTTGGGTACCGTCAAAAAAAGTCGATTAAGATTTGTCATTTTTGGTAGTCATTTTATTCGCCTATTAGATGCACAATGAGTTGGAGAATCTGATAAACCCCACTTCCGGTAGTCTAGCTGCAAGGGAAATGCCTTAAATTGCCGTTTGAAGCTTCAACTTTGGGTTCCCAGTTCACGCTATTTGGGTACCGTCAAAAAAAGTCGATTAAGATTTGTCATTTTTGGTAGTCATTTTATTCGCCTATTAGATGCACAATGAGTTGGAGAATCTGATAAACCCCACTTCCGGTAGTCTAGCTGCAAGAGAAATGCCTTAAATTGCCGTTTGAAGCTTCAACTTTGGGTTCCCAGTTCACGTTATTTGGGTATCGTCAAAAAAAGTCGATTAAGATTTGTCATTTTTGGTAGTCATTTTATTCGCCTATTAGATGCACAATGAGTTGGAGAATCTGATAAACCCCACTTCCGGTAGTCTAGCTGCAAGAGAAATGCCTTAAATTGCCGTTTGAAGCTTCAACTTTGGGTTCCCAGTTCACGTTATTTGGGTATCGTCAAAAAAAGTCGATTAAGATTTGTCATTTTTGGTAGTCATTTTATTCGCCTATTAGATGCACAATGAGTTGGAGAATCTGATAAACCCCACTTCCGGTAGCCTAGCTGCAAGGGAAATGCCTTAAATTGCCGTTTGAAGCTTCATCTTTGGGTTCCCAGTTCACGTTATTTGGGTATCGTCAAAAAAAGTCGATTAAGATTTGTCATTTTTGGTAGTCATTTTATTCGCCTATTAGATGCACAATGAGTTGGAGAATCTGATAAACCCCACTTCCGGTAGTCTAGCTGCAAGAGAAATGCCTTAAATTGCCGTTTGAAGCTTCAACTTTGGGTTCCCAGTTCACGCTATTTGGGTACCGTCAAAAAAAGTCGATTAAGATTTGTCATTTTTGGTAGTCATTTTATTCGCCTATTAGATGCACAATGAGTTGGAGAATCTGATAAACCCCACTTCCGGTAGTCTAGCTGCAAGAGAAATGCCTTAAATTGCCGTTTGAAGCTTCAACTTTGGGTTCCCAGTTCACGCTATTTGGGTACCGTCAAAAAAAGTCGATTAAGATTTGTCATTTTTGGTAGTCATTTTATTCGCCTATTAGATGCACAATGAGTTGGAGAATCTGATAAACCCCACTTCCGGTAGTCTAGCTGCAAGAGAAATGCCTTAAATTGCCGTTTGAAGCTTCAACTTTGGGTTCCCAGTTCACGCTATTTGGGTACCGTCAAAAAAAGTCGATTAAGATTTGTCATTTTTGGTAGTCATTTTATTCGCCTATTAGATGCACAATGAGTTGGAGAATCTGATAAACCCCACTTCCGGTAGTCTAGCTGCAAGAGAAATGCCTTAAATTGCCGTTTGAAGCTTCAACTTTGGGTTCCCAGTTCACGACATTTGGGTATCGTAAAAAAAAGTCGATTAAGATTTGTCATTTTTGGTAGTCATTTTATTCGCCTATTAGATGCACAATGAGTTGGAGAATCTGATAAACCCCACTTCCGGTAGCCTAGCTGCAAGGGAAATGCCTTAAATTGCCGTTTGAAGCTTCAACTTTGGGTTCCCAGTTCACGTTATTTGGGTATCGTCAAAAAAAGTCGATTAAGATTTGTCATTTTTGGTAGTCATTTTATTCGCCTATTAGATGCACAATGAGTTGGAGAATCTGATAAACCCCACTTCCGGTAGTCTAGCTGCAAGAGAAATGCCTTAAATTGCCGTTTGAAGCTTCAACTTTGGGTTCCCAGTTCACGCTATTTGGGTACCGTCAAAAAAAGTCGATTAAGATTTGTCATTTTTGGTAGTCATTTTATTCGCCTATTAGATGCACAATGAGTTGGAGAATCTGATAAACCCCACTTCCGGTAGTCTAGCTGCAAGAGAAATGCCTTAAATTGCCGTTTGAAGCTTCAACTTTGGGTTCCCAGTTCACGACATTTGGGTATCGTAAAAAAAAGTCGATTAAGATTTGTCATTTTTGGTAGTCATTTTATTCGCCTATTAGATGCACAATGAGTTGGAGAATCTGATAAACCCCACTTCCGGTAGTCTAGCTGCAAGAGAAATGCCTTAAATTGCCGTTTGAAGCTTCAACTTTGGGTTCCCAGTTCACGACATTTGGGTATCGTAAAAAAAAGTCGATTAAGATTTGTCATTTTTGGTAGTCATTTTATTCGCCTATTAGATGCACAATGAGTTGGAGAATCTGATAAACCCCACTTCCGGTAGTCTAGCTGCAAGAGAAATGCCTTAAATTGCCGTTTGAAGCTTCAACTTTGGGTTCCCAGTTCACGCTATTTGGGTACCGTCAAAAAAAGTCGATTAAGATTTGTCATTTTTGGTAGTCATTTTATTCGCCTATTAGATGCACAATGAGTTGGAGAATCTGATAAACCCCACTTCCGGTAGTCTAGCTGCAAGAGAAATGCCTTAAATTGCCGTTTGAAGCTTCAACTTTGGGTTCCCAGTTCACGCTATTTGGGTACCGTCAAAAAAAGTCGATTAAGATTTGTCATTTTTGGTAGTCATTTTATTCGCCTATTAGATGCACAATGAGTTGGAGAATCTGATAAACCCCACTTCCGGTAGTCTAGCTGCAAGAGAAATGCCTTAAATTGCCGTTTGAAGCTTCAACTTTGGGTTCCCAGTTCACGCTATTTGGGTACCGTCAAAAAAAGTCGATTAAGATTTGTCATTTTTGGTAGTCATTTTATTCGCCTATTAGATGCACAATGAGTTGGAGAATCTGATAAACCCCACTTCCGGTAGTCTAGCTGCAAGAGAAATGCCTTAAATTGCCGTTTGAAGCTTCAACTTTGGGTTCCCAGTTCACGACATTTGGGTATCGTAAAAAAAAGTCGATTAAGATTTGTCATTTTTGGTAGTCATTTTATTCGCCTATTAGATGCACAATGAGTTGGAGAATCTGATAAACCCCACTTCCGGTAGCCTAGCTGCAAGGGAAATGCCTTAAATTGCCGTTTGAAGCTTCAACTTTGGGTTCCCAGTTCACGTTATTTGGGTATCGTCAAAAAAAGTCGATTAAGATTTGTCATTTTTGGTAGTCATTTTATTCGCCTATTAGATGCACAATGAGTTGGAGAATCTGATAAACCCCACTTCCGGTAGTCTAGCTGCAAGAGAAATGCCTTAAATTGCCGTTTGAAGCTTCAACTTTGGGTTCCCAGTTCACGTTATTTGGGTATCGTCAAAAAAAGTCGATTAAGATTTGTCATTTTTGGTAGTCATTTTATTCGCCTATTAGATGCACAATGAGTTGGAGAATCTGATAAACCCCACTTCCGGTAGTCTAGCTGCAAGAGAAATGCCTTAAATTGCCGTTTGAAGCTTCAACTTTGGGTTCCCAGTTCACGCTATTTGGGTACCGTCAAAAAAAGTCGATTAAGATTTGTCATTTTTGGTAGTCATTTTATTCGCCTATTAGATGCACAATGAGTTGGAGAATCTGATAAACCCCACTTCCGGTAGTCTAGCTGCAAGAGAAATGCCTTAAATTGCCGTTTGAAGCTTCAACTTTGGGTTCCCAGTTCACGCTATTTGGGTACCGTCAAAAAAAGTCGATTAAGATTTGTCATCTTTGGTAGTCATTTTATTCGCCTATTAGATGCACAATGAGTTGGAGAATCTGATAAACCCCACTTCCGGTAGTCTAGCTGCAAGAGAAATGCCTTAAATTGCCGTTTGAAGCTTCAACTTTGGGTTCCCAGTTCACGCTATTTGGGTATCGTCAAAAAAAGTCGATTAAGATTTGTCATTTTTGGTAGTCATTTTATTCGCCTATTAGATGCACAATGAGTTGGAGAATCTGATAAACCCCACTTCCGGTAGTCTAGCTGCAAGAGAAATGCCTTAAATTGCCGTTTGAAGCTTCAACTTTGGGTTCCCAGTTCACGCTATTTGGGTACCGTCAAAAAAAGTCGATTAAGATTTGTCATTTTGGGTAGTCATTTTATTCGCCTATTAGATGCACAATGAGTTGGAGAATCTGATAAACCCCACTTCCGGTAGTCTAGCTGCAAGAGAAATGCCTTAAATTGCCGTTTGAAGCTTCAACTTTGGGTTCCCAGTTCACGACATTTGGGTATCGTAAAAAAAAGTCGATTAAGATTTGTCATTTTTGGTAGTCATTTTATTCGCCTATTAGATGCACAATGAGTTGGAGAATCTGATAAACCCCACTTCCGGTAGCCTAGCTGCAAGGGAAATGCCTTAAATTGCCGTTTGAAGCTTCAACTTTGGGTTCCCAGTTCACGTTATTTGGGTATCGTCAAAAAAAGTCGATTAAGATTTGTCATTTTTGGTAGTCATTTTATTCGCCTATTAGATGCACAATGAGTTGGAGAATCTGATAAACCCCACTTCCGGTAGTCTAGCTGCAAGAGAAATGCCTTAAATTGCCTTTTGAAGCTTCAACTTTGGGTTCCCAGTTCACGTTATTTGGGTATCGTCAAAAAAAGTCGATTAAGATTTGTCATTTTTGGTAGTCATTTTATTCGCCTATTAGATGCACAATGAGTTGGAGAATCTGATAAACCCCACTTCCGGTAGTCTAGCTGCAAGAGAAATGCCTTAAATTGCCGTTTGAAGCTTCAACTTTGGGTTCCCAGTTCACGCTATTTGGGTACCGTCAAAAAAAGTCGATTAAGATTTGTCATTTTTGGTAGTCATTTTATTCGCCTATTAGATGCACAATGAGTTGGAGAATCTGATAAACCCCACTTCCGGTAGTCTAGCTGCAAGAGAAATGCCTTAAATTGCCGTTTGAAGCTTCAACTTTGGGTTCCCAGTTCACGCTATTTGGGTACCGTCAAAAAAAGTCGATTAAGATTTGTCATTTTTGGTAGTCATTTTATTCGCCTATTAGATGCACAATGAGTTGGAGAATCTGATAAACCCCACTTCCGGTAGTCTAGCTGCAAGAGAAATGCCTTAAATTGCCGTTTGAAGCTTCAACTTTGGGTTCCCAGTTCACGTTATTTGGGTATCGTCAAAAAAAGTCGATTAAGATTTGTCATTTTTGGTAGTCATTTTATTCGCCTATTAGATGCACAATGAGTTGGAGAATCTGATAAACCCCACTTCCGGTAGTCTAGCTGCAAGAGAAATGCCTTAAATTGCCGTTTGAAGCTTCAACTTTGGGTTCCCAGTTCACGTTATTTGGGTATCGTCAAAAAAAGTCGATTAAGATTTGTCATTTTTGGTAGTCATTTTATTCGCCTATTAGATGCACAATGAGTTGGAGAATCTGATAAACCCCACTTCCGGTAGTCTAGCTGCAAGAGAAATGCCTTAAATTGCCGTTTGAAGCTTCAACTTTGGGTTCCCAGTTCACGCTATTTGGGTACCGTCAAAAAAAGTCGATTAAGATTTGTCATTTTTGGTAGTCATTTTATTCGCCTATTAGATGCACAATGAGTTGGAGAATCTGATAAACCCCACTTCCGGTAGTCTAGCTGCAAGAGAAATGCCTTAAATTGCCGTTTGAAGCTTCAACTTTGGGTTCCCAGTTCACGCTATTTGGGTACCGTCAAAAAAAGTCGATTAAGATTTGTCATTTTTGGTAGTCATTTTATTCGCCTATTAGATGCACAATGAGTTGGAGAATCTGATAAACCCCACTTCCGGTAGTCTAGCTGCAAGAGAAATGCCTTAAATTGCCGTTTGAAGCTTCAACTTTGGGTTCCCAGTTCACGCTATTTGGGTTCCGTCAAAAAAAGTCGATTAAGATTTGTCATTTTTGGTAGTCATTTTATTCGCCTATTAGATGCACAATGAGTTGGAGAATCTGATAAACCCCACTTCCGGTAGTCTAGCTGCAAGAGAAATGCCTTAAATTGCCGTTTGAAGCTTCAACTTTGGGTTCCCAGTTCACGACATTTGGGTATCGTAAAAAAAAGTCGATTAAGATTTGTCATTTTTGGTAGTCATTTTATTCGCCTATTAGATGCACAATGAGTTGGAGAATCTGATAAACCCCACTTCCGGTAGTCTAGCTGCAAGAGAAATGCCTTAAATTGCCGTTTGAAGCTTCAACTTTGGGTTCCCAGTTCACGACATTTGGGTATCGTAAAAAAAAGTCGATTAAGATTTGTCATTTTTGGTAGTCATTTTATTCGCCTATTAGATGCACAATGAGTTGGAGAATCTGATAAACCCCACTTCCGGTAGCCTAGCTGCAAGGGAAATGCCTTAAATTGCCGTTTGAAGCTTCAACTTTGGGTTCCCAGTTCACGTTATTTGGGTATCGTCAAAAAAAGTCGATTAAGATTTGTCATTTTTGGTAGTCATTTTATTCGCCTATTAGATGCACAATGAGTTGGAGAATCTGATAAACCCCACTTCCGGTAGTCTAGCTGCAAGAGAAATGCCTTAAATTGCCTTTTGAAGCTTCAACTTTGGGGTTCCCAGTTCACGTTATTTGGGTATCGTCAAAAAAAGTCGATTAAGATTTGTCATTTTTGGTAGTCATTTTATTCGCCTATTAGATGCACAATGAGTTGGAGAATCTGATAAACCCCACTTCCGGTAGTCTAGCTGCAAGAGAAATGCCTTAAATTGCCGTTTGAAGCTTCAACTTTGGGTTCCCAGTTCACGCTATTTGGGTACCGTCAAAAAAAGTCGATTAAGATTTGTCATTTTTGGTAGTCATTTTATTCGCCTATTAGATGCACAATGAGTTGGAGAATCTGATAAACCCCACTTCCGGTAGTCTAGCTGCAAGAGAAATGCCTTAAATTGCCGTTTGAAGCTTCAACTTTGGGTTCCCAGTTCACGCTATTTGGGTACCGTCAAAAAAAGTCGATTAAGATTTGTCATTTTTGGTAGTCATTTTATTCGCCTATTAGATGCACAATGAGTTGGAGAATCTGATAAACCCCACTTCCGGTAGTCTAGCTGCAAGAGAAATGCCTTAAATTGCCGTTTGAAGCTTCAACTTTGGGTTCCCAGTTCACGCTATTTGGGTTCCGTCAAAAAAAGTCGATTAAGATTTGTCATTTTTGGTAGTCATTTTATTCGCCTATTAGATGCACAATGAGTTGGAGAATCTGATAAACCCCACTTCCGGTAGTCTAGCTGCAAGAGAAATGCCTTAAATTGCCGTTTGAAGCTTCAACTTTGGGTTCCCAGTTCACGACATTTGGGTATCGTAAAAAAAAGTCGATTAAGATTTGTCATTTTTGGTAGTCATTTTATTCGCCTATTAGATGCACAATGAGTTGGAGAATCTGATAAACCCCACTTCCGGTAGTCTAGCTGCAAGAGAAATGCCTTAAATTGCCGTTTGAAGCTTCAACTTTGGGTTCCCAGTTCACGACATTTGGGTATCGTAAAAAAAAGTCGATTAAGATTTGTCATTTTTGGTAGTCATTTTATTCGCCTATTAGATGCACAATGAGTTGGAGAATCTGATAAACCCCACTTCCGGTAGCCTAGCTGCAAGGGAAATGCCTTAAATTGCCGTTTGAAGCTTCAACTTTGGGTTCCCAGTTCACGTTATTTGGGTATCGTCAAAAAAAGTCGATTAAGATTTGTCATTTTTGGTAGTCATTTTATTCGCCTATTAGATGCACAATGAGTTGGAGAATCTGATAAACCCCACTTCCGGTAGTCTAGCTGCAAGAGAAATGCCTTAA
This sequence comes from Acanthosepion lycidas, assembly GCA_963932145.1. Taxonomy (NCBI): domain Eukaryota; kingdom Metazoa; phylum Mollusca; class Cephalopoda; order Sepiida; family Sepiidae; genus Acanthosepion; species Acanthosepion lycidas. The sequence goes on along the minus strand of CAWVQA010000651.1, from coordinate 61,534 downwards.
ATTGCCTTTTGAAGCTTCAACTTTGGGTTCCCAGTTCACGTTATTTGGGTATCGTCAAAAAAAGTCGATTAAGATTTGTCATTTTTGGTAGTCATTTTATTCGCCTATTAGATGCACAATGAGTTGGAGAATCTGATAAACCCCACTTCCGGTAGTCTAGCTGCAAGAGAAATGCCTTAAATTGCCGTTTGAAGCTTCAACTTTGGGTTCCCAGTTCACGCTATTTGGGTACCGTCAAAAAAAGTCGATTAAGATTTGTCATTTTTGGTAGTCATTTTATTCGCCTATTAGATGCACAATGAGTTGGAGAATCTGATAAACCCCACTTCCGGTAGTCTAGCTGCAAGAGAAATGCCTTAAATTGCCGTTTGAAGCTTCAACTTTGGGTTCCCAGTTCACGCTATTTGGGTACCGTCAAAAAAAGTCGATTAAGATTTGTCATTTTTGGTAGTTATTTTATTCGCCTATTAGATGCACAATGAGTTGGAGAATCTGATAAACCCCACTTCCGGTAGTCTAGCTGCAAGAGAAATGCCTTAAATTGCCGTTTGAAGCTTCAACTTTGGGTTCCCAGTTCACGTTATTTGGGTATCGTCAAAAAAAGTCGATAAAGATTTGTCATTTTTGGTAGTCATTTTATTCGCCTATTAGATGCACAATGAGTTGGAGAATCTGATAAACCCCACTTCCGGTAGTCTAGCTGCAAGAGAAATGCCTTAAATTGCCGTTTGAAGCTTCAACTTTGGGTTCCCAGTTCACGTTATTTGGGTATCGTCAAAAAAAGTCGATTAAGATTTGTCATTTTTGGTAGTCATTTTATTCGCCTATTAGATGCACAATGAGTTGGAGAATCTGATAAACCCCACTTCCGGTAGTCTAGCTGCAAGAGAAATGCCTTAAATTGCCGTTTGAAGCTTCAACTTTGGGTTCCCAGTTCACGACATTTGGGTATCGTAAAAAAAAGTCGATTAAGATTTGTCATTTTTGGTAGTCATTTTATTCGCCTATTAGATGCACAATGAGTTGGAGAATCTGATAAACCCCACTTCCGGTAGCCTAGCTGCAAGGGAAATGCCTTAAATTGCCGTTTGAAGCTTCAACTTTGGGTTCCCAGTTCACGTTATTTGGGTATCGTCAAAAAAAGTCGATTAAGATTTGTCATTTTTGGTAGTCATTTTATTCGCCTATTAGATGCACAATGAGTTGGAGAATCTGATAAACCCCACTTCCGGTAGCCTAGCTGCAAGGGAAATGCCTTAAATTGCCGTTTGAAGCTTCAACTTTGGGTTCCCAGTTCACGTTATTTGGGTATCGTCAAAAAAAGTCGATTAAGATTTGTCATTTTTGGTAGTCATTTTATTCGCCTATTAGATGCACAATGAGTTGGAGAATCTGATAAACCCCACTTCCGGTAGTCTAGCTGCAAGAGAAATGCCTTAAATTGCCGTTTGAAGCTTCAACTTTGGGTTCCCAGTTCACGCTATTTGGGTACCGTCAAAAAAAGTCGATTAAGATTTGTCATTTTTGGTAGTCATTTTATTCGCCTATTAGATGCACAATGAGTTGGAGAATCTGATAAACCCCACTTCCGGTAGTCTAGCTGCAAGAGAAATGCCTTAAATTGCCGTTTGAAGCTTCAACTTTGGGTTCCCAGTTCACGACATTTGGGTATCGTATAAAAAAGTCGATTAAGATTTGTCATTTTTGGTAGTCATTTTATTCGCCTATTAGATGCACAATGAGTTGGAGAATCTGATAAACCCCACTTCCGGTAGCCTAGCTGCAAGGGAAATGCCTTAAATTGCCGTTTGAAGCTTCAACTTTGGGTTCCCAGTTCACGTTATTTGGGTATCGTCAAAAAAAGTCGATTAAGATTTGTCATTTTTGGTAGTCATTTTATTCGCCTATTAGATGCACAATGAGTTGGAGAATCTGATAAACCCCACTTCCGGTAGTCTAGCTGCAAGAGAAATGCCTTAAATTGCCGTTTGAAGCTTCAACTTTGGGTTCCCAGTTCACGTTATTTGGGTATCGTCAAAAAAAGTCGATTAAGATTTGTCATTTTTGGTAGTCATTTTATTCGCCTATTAGATGCACAATGAGTTGGAGAATCTGATAAACCCCACTTCCGGTAGTCTAGCTGCAAGAGAAATGCCTTAAATTGCCGTTTGAAGCTTCAACTTTGGGTTCCCAGTTCACGCTATTTGGGTACCGTCAAAAAAAGTCGATTAAGATTTGTCATTTTTGGTAGTCATTTTATTCGCCTATTAGATGCACAATGAGTTGGAGAATCTGATAAACCCCACTTCCGGTAGTCTAGCTGCAAGAGAAATGCCTTAAATTGCCGTTTGAAGCTTCAACTTTGGGTTCCCAGTTCACGCTATTTGGGTACCGTCAAAAAAAGTCGATTAAGATTTGTCATTTTTGGTAGTCATTTTATTCGCCTATTAGATGCACAATGAGTTGGAGAATCTGATAAACCCCACTTCCGGTAGTCTAGCTGCAAGAGAAATGCCTTAAATTGCCGTTTGAAGCTTCAACTTTGGGTTCCCAGTTCACGTTATTTGGGTATCGTAAAAAAAAGTCGATTAAGATTTGTCATTTTTGGTAGTCATTTTATTCGCCTATTATATGCACAATGAGTTGGAGAATCTGATAAACCCCACTTCCGGTAGCCTAGCTGCAATGGAAATGCCTTAAATTGCCGTTTGAAGCTTCAACTTTGGGTTCCCAGTTCACGTTATTTGGGTATCGTCAAAAAAAGTCGATTAAGATTTGTCATTTTTGGTAGTCATTTTATTCGCCTATTAGATGCACAATGAGTTGGAGAATCTGATAAACCCCACTTCCGGTAGTCTAGCTGCAAGAGAAATGCCTTAAATTGCCGTTTGAAGCTTCAACTTTGGGTTCCCAGTTCACGTTATTTGGGTATCGTCAAAAAAAGTCGATTAAGATTTGTCATTTTTGGTAGTCATTTTATTCGCCTATTAGATGCACAATGAGTTGGAGAATCTGATAAACCCCACTTCCGGTAGTCTAGCTGCAAGAGAAATGCCTTAAATTGCCGTTTGAAGCTTCAACTTTGGGTTCCCAGTTCACGCTATTTGGGTACCGTCAAAAAAAGTCGATTAAGATTTGTCATTTTTGGTAGTCATTTTATTCGCCTATTAGATGCACAATGAGTTGGAGAATCTGATAAACCCCACTTCCGGTAGTCTAGCTGCAAGGGAAATGCCTTAAATTGCCGTTTGAAGCTTCAACTTTGGGTTCCCAGTTCACGTTATTTGGGTATCATCAAAAAAAGTCGATTAAGATTTGTCATTTTTGGTAGTCATTTTATTCGCCTATTAGATGCACAATGAGTTGGAGAATCTGATAAACCCCACTTCCGGTAGTCTAGCTGCAAGAGAAATGCCTTAAATTGCCGTTTGAAGCTTCAACTTTGGGTTCCCAGTTCACGACATTTGGGTATCGTAAAAAAAAGTCGATTAAGATTTGTCATTTTTGGTAGTCATTTTATTCGCCTATTAGATGCACAATGAGTTGGAGAATCTGATAAACCCCACTTCCGGTAGCCTAGCTGCAAGGGAAATGCCTTAAATTGCCGTTTGAAGCTTCAACTTTGGGTTCCCAGTTCACGTTATTTGGGTATCGTCAAAAAAAGTCGATTAAGATTTGTCATTTTTGGTAGTCATTTTATTCGCCTATTAGATGCACAATGAGTTGGAGAATCTGATAAACCCCACTTCCGGTAGTCTAGCTGCAAGAGAAATGCCTTAAATTGCCGTTTGAAGCTTCAACTTTGGGTTCCCAGTTCACGCTATTTGGGTACCGTCAAAAAAAGTCGATTAAGATTTGTCATTTTTGGTAGTCATTTTATTCGCCTATTAGATGCACAATGAGTTGGAGAATCTGATAAACCCCACTTCCGGTAGTCTAGCTGCAAGAGAAATGCCTTAAATTGCCGTTTGAAGCTTCAACTTTGGGTTCCCAGTTCACGCTATTTGGGTACCGTCAAAAAAAGTCGATTAAGATTTGTCATTTTTGGTAGTCATTTTATTCGCCTATTAGATGCACAATGAGTTGGAGAATCTGATAAACCCCACTTCCGGTAGTCTAGCTGCAAGAGAAATGCCTTAAATTGCCGTTTGAAGCTTCAACTTTGGGTTCCCAGTTCACGCTATTTGGGTACCGTCAAAAAAAGTCGATTAAGATTTGTCATTTTTGGTAGTCATTTTATTCGCCTATTAGATGCACAATGAGTTGGAGAATCTGATAAACCCCACTTCCGGTAGTCTAGCTGCAAGAGAAATGCCTTAAATTGCCGTTTGAAGCTTCAACTTTGGGTTCCCAGTTCACGTTATTTGGGTATCGTAAAAAAAAGTCGATTAAGATTTGTCATTTTTGGTAGTCATTTTATTCGCCTATTAGATGCACAATGAGTTGGAGAATCTGATAAACCCCACTTCCGGTAGCCTAGCTGCAATGGAAATGCCTTAAATTGCCGTTTGAAGCTTCAACTTTGGGTTCCCAGTTCACGTTATTTGGGTATCGTCAAAAAAAGTCGATTAAGATTTGTCATTTTTGGTAGTCATTTTATTCGCCTATTAGATGCACAATGAGTTGGAGAATCTGATAAACCCCACATCCGGTAGTCTAGCTGCAAGAGAAATGCCTTAAATTGCCGTTTGAAGCTTCAACTTTGGGTTCCCAGTTCACGTTATTTGGGTATCGTCAAAAAAAGTCGATTAAGATTTGTCATTTTTGGTAGTCATTTTATTCGCCTATTAGATGCACAATGAGTTGGAGAATCTGATAAACCCCACTTCCGGTAGTCTAGCTGCAAGAGAAATGCCTTAAATTGCCGTTTGAAGCTTCAACTTTGGGTTCCCAGTTCACGCTATTTGGGTACCGTCAAAAAAAGTCGATTAAGATTTGTCATTTTTGGTAGTCATTTTATTCGCCTATTAGATGCACAATGAGTTGGAGAATCTGATAAACCCCACTTCCGGTAGTCTAGCTGCAAGGGAAATGCCTTAAATTGCCGTTTGAAGCTTCAACTTTGGGTTCCCAGTTCACGTTATTTGGGTATCATCAAAAAAAGTCGATTAAGATTTGTCATTTTTGGTAGTCATTTTATTCGCCTATTAGATGCACAATGAGTTGGAGAATCTGATAAACCCCACTTCCGGTAGTCTAGCTGCAAGAGAAATGCCTTAAATTGCCGTTTGAAGCTTCAACTTTGGGTTCCCAGTTCACGACATTTGGGTATCGTAAAAAAAAGTCGATTAAGATTTGTCATTTTTGGTAGTCATTTTATTCGCCTATTAGATGCACAATGAGTTGGAGAATCTGATAAACCCCACTTCCGGTAGCCTAGCTGCAAGGGAAATGCCTTAAATTGCCGTTTGAAGCTTCAACTTTGGGTTCCCAGTTCACGTTATTTGGGTATCGTCAAAAAAAGTCGATTAAGATTTGTCATTTTTGGTAGTCATTTTATTCGCCTATTAGATGCACAATGAGTTGGAGAATCTGATAAACCCCACTTCCGGTAGTCTAGCTGCAAGAGAAATGCCTTAAATTGCCGTTTGAAGCTTCAACTTTGGGTTCCCAGTTCACGTTATTTGGGTATCGTCAAAAAAAGTCGATTAAGATTTGTCATTTTTGGTAGTCATTTTATTCGCCTATTAGATGCACAATGAGTTGGAGAATCTGATAAACCCCACTTCCGGTAGTCTAGCTGCAAGAGAAATGCCTTAAATTGCCGTTTGAAGCTTCAACTTTGGGTTCCCAGTTCACGCTATTTGGGTACCGTCAAAAAAAGTCGATTAAGATTTGTCATTTTTGGTAGTCATTTTATTCGCCTATTAGATGCACAATGAGTTGGAGAATCTGATAAACCCCACTTCCGGTAGTCTAGCTGCAAGAGAAATGCCTTAAATTGCCGTTTGAAGCTTCAACTTTGGGTTCCCAGTTCACGCTATTTGGGTACCGTCAAAAAAAGTCGATTAAGATTTGTCATTTTTGGTAGTCATTTTATTCGCCTATTAGATGCACAATGAGTTGGAGAATCTGATAAACCCCACTTCCGGTAGTCTAGCTGCAAGAGAAATGCCTTAAATTGCCGTTTGAAGCTTCAACTTTGGGTTCCCAGTTCACGACATTTGGGTATCGTAAAAAAAAGTCGATTAAGATTTGTCATTTTTGGTAGTCATTTTATTCGCCTATTAGATGCACAATGAGTTGGAGAATCTGATAAACCCCACTTCCGGTAGCCTAGCTGCAAGGGAAATGCCTTAAATTGCCGTTTGAAGCTTCAACTTTGGGTTCCCAGTTCACGTTATTTGGGTATCGTCAAAAAAAGTCGATTAAGATTTGTCATTTTTGGTAGTCATTTTATTCGCCTATTAGATGCACAATGAGTTGGAGAATCTGATAAACCCCACTTCCGGTAGTCTAGCTGCAAGAGAAATGCCTTAAATTGCCGTTTGAAGCTTCAACTTTGGGTTCCCAGTTCACGTTATTTGGGTATCGTCAAAAAAAGTCGATTAAGATTTGTCATTTTTGGTAGTCATTTTATTCGCCTATTAGATGCACAATGAGTTGGAGAATCTGATAAACCCCACTTCCGGTAGTCTAGCTGCAAGAGAAATGCCTTAAATTGCCGTTTGAAGCTTCAACTTTGGGTTCCCAGTTCACGCTATTTGGGTACCGTCAAAAAAAGTCGATTAAGATTTGTCATTTTTGGTAGTCATTTTATTCGCCTATTAGATGCACAATGAGTTGGAGAATCTGATAAACCCCACTTCCGGTAGTCTAGCTGCAAGAGAAATGCCTTAAATTGCCGTTTGAAGCTTCAACTTTGGGTTCCCAGTTCACGCTATTTGGGTACCGTCAAAAAAAGTCGATTAAGATTTGTCATTTTTGGTAGTCATTTTATTCGCCTATTAGATGCACAATGAGTTGGAGAATCTGATAAACCCCACTTCCGGTAGTCTAGCTGCAAGAGAAATGCCTTAAATTGCCGTTTGAAGCTTCAACTTTGGGTTCCCAGTTCACGACATTTGGGTATCGTAAAAAAAAGTCGATTAAGATTTGTCATTTTTGGTAGTCATTTTATTCGCCTATTAGATGCACAATGAGTTGGAGAATCTGATAAACCCCACTTCCGGTAGCCTAGCTGCAAGGGAAATGCCTTAAATTGCCGTTTGAAGCTTCAACTTTGGGTTCCCAGTTCACGTTATTTGGGTATCGTCAAAAAAAGTCGATTAAGATTTGTCATTTTTGGTAGTCATTTTATTCGCCTATTAGATGCACAATGAGTTGGAGAATCTGATAAACCCCACTTCCGGTAGTCTAGCTGCAAGAGAAATGCCTTAAATTGCCGTTTGAAGCTTCAACTTTGGGTTCCCAGTTCACGTTATTTGGGTATCGTCAAAAAAAGTCGATTAAGATTTGTCATTTTTGGTAGTCATTTTATTCGCCTATTAGATGCACAATGAGTTGGAGAATCTGATAAACCCCACTTCCGGTAGTCTAGCTGCAAGAGAAATGCCTTAAATTGCCGTTTGAAGCTTCAACTTTGGGTTCCCAGTTCACGCTATTTGGGTACCGTCAAAAAAAGTCGATTAAGATTTGTCATTTTTGGTAGTCATTTTATTCGCCTATTAGATGCACAATGAGTTGGAGAATCTGATAAACCCCACTTCCGGTAGTCTAGCTGCAAGAGAAATGCCTTAAATTGCCGTTTGAAGCTTCAACTTTGGGTTCCCAGTTCACGCTATTTGGGTACCGTCAAAAAAAGTCGATTAAGATTTGTCATTTTTGGTAGTCATTTTATTCGCCTATTAGATGCACAATGAGTTGGAGAATCTGATAAACCCCACTTCCGGTAGTCTAGCTGCAAGAGAAATGCCTTAAATTGCCGTTTGAAGCTTCAACTTTGGGTTCCCAGTTCACGCTATTTGGGTACCGTCAAAAAAAGTCGATTAAGATTTGTCATTTTTGGTAGTCATTTTATTCGCCTATTAGATGCACAATGAGTGGGAGAATCTGATAAACCCCACTTCCGGTAGTCTAGCTGCAAGAGAAATGCCTTAAATTGCCGTTTGAAGCTTCAACTTTGGGTTCCCAGTTCACGACATTTGGGTATCGTAAAAAAAAGTCGATTAAGATTTGTCATTTTTGGTAGTCATTTTATTCGCCTATTAGATGCACAATGAATTGGAGAATCTGATAAACCCCACTTCCGGTAGCCTAGCTGCAAGGGAAATGCCTTAAATTGCCGTTTGAAGCTTCAACTTTGGGTTCCCAGTTCACGTTATTTGGGTATCGTCAAAAAAAGTCGATTAAGATTTGTCATTTTTGGTAGTCATTTTATTCGCCTATTAGATGCACAATGAGTTGGAGAATCTGATAAACCCCACTTCCGGTAGTCTAGCTGCAAGAGAAATGCCTTAAATTGCCGTTTGAAGCTTCAACTTTGGGTTCCCAGTTCACGCTATTTGGGTACCGTCAAAAAAAGTCGATTAAGATTTGTCATTTTTGGTAGTCATTTTATTCGCCTATTAGATGCACAATGAGTTGGAGAATCTGATAAACCCCACTTCCGGTAGCCTAGCTGCAAGGGAAATGCCTTAAATTGCCGTTTGAAGCTTCAACTTTGGGTTCCCAGTTCACGTTATTTGGGTATCGTCAAAAAAAGTCGATTAAGATTTGTCATTTTTGGTAGTCATTTTATTCGCCTATTAGATGCACAATGAGTTGGAGAATCTGATAAACCCCACTTCCGGTAGTCTAGCTGCAAGAGAAATGCCTTAAATTGCCGTTTGAAGCTTCAACTTTGGGTTCCCAGTTCACGTTATTTGGGTATCGTCAAAAAAAGTCGATTAAGATTTGTCATTTTTGGTAGTCATTTTATTCGCCTATTAGATGCACAATGAGTTGGAGAATCTGATAAACCCCACTTCCGGTAGTCTAGCTGCAAGAGAAATGCCTTAAATTGCCGTTTGAAGCTTCAACTTTGGGTTCCCAGTTCACGCTATTTGGGTACCGTCAAAAAAAGTCGATTAAGATTTGTCATTTTTGGTAGTCATTTTATTCGCCTATTAGATGCACAATGAGTTGGAGAATCTGATAAACCCCACTTCCGGTAGTCTAGCTGCAAGAGAAATGCCTTAAATTGCCGTTTGAAGCTTCAACTTTGGGTTCCCAGTTCACGCTATTTGGGTACCGTCAAAAAAAGTCGATTAAGATTTGTCATTTTTGGTAGTCATTTTATTCGCCTATTAGATGCACAATGAGTTGGAGAATCTGATAAACCCCACTTCCGGTAGTCTAGCTGCAAGAGAAATGCCTTAAATTGCCGTTTGAAGCTTCAACTTTGGGTTCCCAGTTCACGACATTTGGGTATCGTCAAAAAAAGTCGATTAAGATTTGTCATTTTTGGTAGTCATTTTATTCGCCTATTAGATGCACAATGAATTGGAGAATCTGATAAACCCCACTTCCGGTAGCCTAGCTGCAAGGGAAATGCCTTAAATTGCCGTTTGAAGCTTCAACTTTGGGTTCCCAGTTCACGTTATTTGGGTATCGTCAAAAAAAGTCGATTAAGATTTGTCATTTTTGGTAGTCATTTTATTCGCCTATTAGATGCACAATGAATTGGAGAATCTGATAAACCCCACTTCCGGTAGCCTAGCTGCAAGGGAAATGCCTTAAATTGCCGTTTGAAGCTTCAACTTTGGGTTCCCAGTTCACGTTATTTGGGTATCGTCAAAAAAAGTCGATTAAGATTTGTCATTTTTGGTAGTCATTTTATTCGCCTATTAGATGCACAATGAGTTGGAGAATCTGATAAACCCCACTTCCGGTAGTCTAGCTGCAAGAGAAATGCCTTAAATTGCCGTTTGAAGCTTCAACTTTGGGTTCCCAGTTCACGACATTTGGGTATCGTAAAAAAAAGTCGATTAAGATTTGTCATTTTTGGTAGTCATTTTATTCGCCTATTAGATGCACAATGAGTTGGAGAATCTGATAAACCCCACTTCCGGTAGCCTAGCTGCAAGGGAAATGCCTTAAATTGCCGTTTGAATCTTCAACTTTGGGTTCCCAGTTCACGTTATTTGGGTATCGTCAAAAAAAGTCGATTAAGATTTGTCATTTTTGGTAGTCATTTTATTCGCCTATTAGATGCACAATGAGTTGGAGAATCTGATAAACCCCACTTCCGGTAGTCTAGCTGCAAGAGAAATGCCTTAAATTGCCGTTTGAAGCTTCAACTTTGGGTTCCCAGTTCACGTTATTTGGGTATCGTCAAAAAAAGTCGATTAAGATTTGTCATTTTTGGTAGTCATTTTATTCGCCTATTAGATGCACAATGAGTTGGAGAATCTGATAAACCCCACTTCCGGTAGTCTAGCTGCAAGAGAAATGCCTTAAATTGCCGTTTGAAGCTTCAACTTTGGGTTCCCAGTTCACGCTATTTGGGTACCGTCAAAAAAAGTCGATTAAGATTTGTCATTTTTGGTAGTCATTTTATTCGCCTATTAGATGCACAATGAGTTGGAGAATCTGATAAACCCCACTTCCGGTAGTCTAGCTGCAAGAGAAATGCCTTAAATTGCCGTTTGAAGCTTCAACTTTGGGTTCCCAGTTCACGCTATTTGGGTACCGTCAAAAAAAGTCGATTAAGATTTGTCATTTTTGGTAGTCATTTTATTCGCCTATTAGATGCACAATGAGTTGGAGAATCTGATAAACCCCACTTCCGGTAGTCTAGCTGCAAGAGAAATGCCTTAAATTGCCGTTTGAAGCTTCAACTTTGGGTTCCCAGTTCACGACATTTGGGTATCGTCAAAAAAAAGTCGATTAAGATTTGTCATTTTTGGTAGTCATTTTATTCGCCTATTAGATGCACAATGAGTTGGAGAATCTGATAAACCCCACTTCCGGTAGCCTAGCTGCAAGGGAAATGCCTTAAATTGCCGTTTGAAGCTTCAACTTTGGGTTCCCAGTTCACGTTATTTGGGTATCGTCAAAAAAAGTCGATTAAGATTTGTCATTTTTGGTAGTCATTTTATTCGCCTATTAGATGCACAATGAGTTGGAGAATCTGATAAACCCCACTTCCGGTAGTCTAGCTGCAAGAGAAATGCCTTAAATTGCCGTTTGAAGCTTCAACTTTGGGTTCCCAGTTCACGTTATTTGGGTATCGTCAAAAAAAGTCGATTAAGATTTGTCATTTTTGGTAGTCATTTTATTCGCCTATTAGATGCACAATGAGTTGGAGAATCTGATAAACCCCACTTCCGGTAGTCTAGCTGCAAGAGAAATGCCTTAAATTGCCGTTTGAAGCTTCAACTTTGGGTTCCCAGTTCACGCTATTTGGGTACCGTCAAAAAAAGTCGATTAAGATTTATCATTTTTGGTAGTCATTTTATTCGCCTATTAGATGCACAATGAGTTGGAGAATCTGATAAACCCCACTTCCGGTAGTCTAGCTGCAAGAGAAATGCCTTAAATTGCCGTTTGAAGCTTCAACTTTGGGTTCCCAGTTCACGCTATTTGGGTACCGTCAAAAAAAGTCGATTAAGATTTGTCATTTTTGGTAGTCATTTTATTCGCCTATTAGATGCACAATGAGTTGGAGAATCTGATAAACCCCACTTCCGGTAGTCTAGCTGCAAGAGAAATGCCTTAAATTGCCGTTTGAAGCTTCAACTTTGGGTTCCCAGTTCACGCTATTTGGGTACCGTCAAAAAAAGTCGATTAAGATTTGTCATTTTTGGTAGTCATTTTATTCGCCTATTAGATGCACAATGAGTTGGAGAATCTGATAAACCCCACTTCCGGTAGTCTAGCTGCAAGAGAAATGCCTTAAATTGCCGTTTGAAGCTTCAACTTTGGGTTCCCAGTTCACGTTATTTGGGTATCGTCAAAAAAAGTCGATTAAGATTTGTCATTTTCGGTAGTCATTTTATTCGCCTATTAGATGCACAATGAGTTGGAGAATCTGATAAACCCCACTTCCGGTAGTCTAGCTGCAAGAGAAATGCCTTAAATTGCCGTTTGAAGCTTCAACTTTGGGTTCCCAGTTCACGCTATTTGGGTACCGTCAAAAAAAGTCGATTAAGATTTGTCATTTTTGGTAGTCATTTTATTCGCCTATTAGATGCACAATGAGTTGGAGAATCTGATAAACCCCACTTCCGGTAGTCTAGCTGCAAGAGAAATGCCTTAAATTGCCGTTTGAAGCTTCAACTTTGGGTTCCCAGTTCACGCTATTTGGGTACCGTCAAAAAAAGTCGATTAAGATTTGTCATTTTTGGTAGTCATTTTATTCGCCTATTAGATGCACAATGAGTTGGAGAATCTGATAAACCCCACTTCCGGTAGTCTAGCTGCAAGAGAAATGCCTTAAATTGCCGTTTGAAGCTTCAACTTTGGGTTCCCAGTTCACGCTATTTGGGTACCGTCAAAAAAAGTCGATTAAGATTTGTCATTTTTGGTAGTCATTTTATTCGCCTATTAGATGCACAATGAGTTGGAGAATCTGATAAACCCCACTTCCGGTAGTCTAGCTGCAAGAGAAATGCCTTAAATTGCCGTTTGAAGCTTCAACTTTGGGTTCCCAGTTCACGCTATTTGGGTACCGTCAAAAAAAGTCGATTAAGATTTGTCATTTTTGGTAGTCATTTTATTCGCCTATTAGATGCACAATGAGTTGGAGAATCTGATAAACCCCACTTCCGGTAGTCTAGCTGCAAGAGAAATGCCTTAAATTGCCGTTTGAAGCTTCAACTTTGGGTTCCCAGTTCACGACATTTGGGTATCGTCAAAAAAATGTCGATTAAGATTTGTCATTTTTGGTAGTCATTTTATTCGCCTATTAGATGCACAATGAGTTGGAGAATCTGATAAACCCCACTTCCGGTAGCCTAGCTGCAAGGGAAATGCCTTAAATTGCCGTTTGAAGCTTCAACTTTGGGTTCCCAGTTCACGTTATTTGGGTATCGTCAAAAAAAGTCGATTAAGATTTGTCATTTTTGGTAGTCATTTTATTCGCCTATTAGATGCACAATGAGTTGGAGAATCTGATAAACCCCACTCCGGTAGTCTAGCTGCAAGAGAAATGCCTTAAATTGCCGTTTGAAGCTTCAACTTTGGGTTCCCAGTTCACGTTATTTGGGTATCGTCAAAAAAAGTCGATTAAGATTTGTCATTTTTGGTAGTCATTTTATTCGCCTATTAGATGCACAATGAGTTGGAGAATCTGATAAACCCCACTTCCGGTAGTCTAGCTGCAAGAGAAATGCCTTAATTTGCCGTTTGAAGCTTCAACTTTGGGTTCCCAGTTCACGCTATTTGGGTACCGTCAAAAAAAGTCGATTAAGATTTGTCATTTTTGGTAGTCATTTTATTCGCCTATTAGATGCACAATGAGTTGGAGAATCTGATAAACCCCACTTCCGGTAGTCTAGCTGCAAGAGAAATGCCTTAAATTGCCGTTTGAAGCTTCAACTTTGGGTTCCCAGTTCACGCTATTTGGGTACCGTCAAAAAAAGTCGATTAAGATTTGTCATTTTTGGTAGTCATTTTATTCGCCTATTAGATGCACAATGAGTTGGAGAATCTGATAAACCCCACTTCCGGTAGTCTAGCTGCAAGAGAAATGCCTTAAATTGCCGTTTGAAGCTTCAACTTTGGGTTCCCAGTTCACGACATTTGGGTATCGTCAAAAAAAAGTCGATTAAGATTTGTCATTTTTGGTAGTCATTTTATTCGCCTATTAGATGCACAATGAGTTGGAGAATCTGATAAACCCCACTTCCGGTAGCCTAGCTGCAAGGGAAATGCCTTAAATTGCCGTTTGAAGCTTCAACTTTGGGTTCCCAGTTCACGTTATTTGGGTATCGTCAAAAAAAGTCGATTAAGATTTGTCATTTTTGGTAGTCATTTTATTCGCCTATTAGATGCACAATGAGTTGGAGAATCTGATAAACCCCACTTCCGGTAGTCTAGCTGCAAGAGAAATGCCTTAAATTGCCGTTTGAAGCTTCAACTTTGGGTTCCCAGTTCACGTTATTTGGGTATCGTCAAAAAAAGTCGATTAAGATTTGTCATTTTTGGTAGTCATTTTATTCGCCTATTAGATGCACAATGAGTTGGAGAATCTGATAAACCCCACTTCCGGTAGTCTAGCTGCAAGAGAAATGCCTTAAATTGCCGTTTGAAGCTTCAACTTTGGGTTCCCAGTTCACGTTATTTGGGTATCGTCAAAAAAAGTCGATTAAGATTTGTCATTTTTGGTAGTCATTTTATTCGCCTATTAGATGCACAATGAGTTGGAGAATCTGATAAACCCCACTTCCGGTAGTCTAGCTGCAAGAGAAATGCCTTAAATTGCCGTTTGAAGCTTCAACTTTGGGTTCCCAGTTCACGCTATTTGGGTACCGTCAAAAAAAGTCGATTAAGATTTGTCATTTTTGGTAGTCATTTTATTCGCCTATTAGATGCACAATGAGTTGGAGAATCTGATAAACCCCACTTCCGGTAGTCTAGCTGCAAGAGAAATGCCTTAAATTGCCGTTTGAAGCTTCAACTTTGGGTTCCCAGTTCACGCTATTTGGGTACCGTCAAAAAAAGTCGATTAAGATTTGTCATTTTTGGTAGTCATTTTATTCGCCTATTAGATGCACAATGAGTTGGAGAATCTGATAAACCCCACTTCCGGTAGTCTAGCTGCAAGAGAAATGCCTTAAATTGCCGTTTGAAGCTTCAACTTTGGGTTCCCAGTTCACGCTATTTGGGTACCGTCAAAAAAAGTCGATTAAGATTTGTCATTTTTGGTAGTCATTTTATTCGCCTATTAGATGCACAATGAGTTGGAGAATCTGATAAACCCCACTTCCGGTAGTCTAGCTGCAAGAGAAATGCCTTAAATTGCCGTTTGAAGCTTCAACTTTGGGATCCCAGTTCACGCTATTTGGGTACCGTCAAAAAAAGTCGATTAAGATTTGTCATTTTTGGTAGTCATTTTATTCGCCTATTAGATGCACAATGAGTTGGAGAATCTGATAAACCCCACTTCTGGTAGTCTAGCTGCAAGAGAAATGCCTTAAATTGCCGTTTGAAGCTTCAACTTTGGGTTCCCAGTTCACGACATTTGGGTATCGTCAAAAAAAAGTCGATTAAGATTTGTCATTTTTGGTAGTCATTTTATTCGCCTATTAGATGCACAATGAGTTGGAGAATCTGATAAACCCCACTTCCGGTAGCCTAGCTGCAAGGGAAATGCCTTAAATTGCCGTTTGAAGCTTCAACTTTGGGTTCCCAGTTCACGTTATTTGGGTATCGTCAAAAAAAGTCGATTAAGATTTGTCATTTTTGGTAGTCATTTTATTCGCCTATTAGATGCACAATGAGTTGGAGAATCTGATAAACCCCACTTCCGGTAGTCTAGCTGCAAGAGAAATGCCTTAAATTGCCGTTTGAAGCTTCAACTTTGGGTTCCCAGTTCACGTTATTTGGGTATCGTCAAAAAAAGTCGATTAAGATTTGTCATTTTTGGTAGTCATTTTATTCGCCTATTAGATGCACAATGAGTTGGAGAATCTGATAAACCCCACTTCCGGTAGTCTAGCTGCAAGAGAAATGCCTTAAATTGCCGTTTGAAGCTTCAACTTTGGGTTCCCAGTTCACGTTATTTGGGTATCGTCAAAAAAAGTCGATTAAGATTTGTCATTTTTGGTAGTCATTTTATTCGCCTATTAGATGCACAATGAGTTGGAGAATCTGATAAACCCCACTTCCGGTAGTCTAGCTGCAAGAGAAATGCCTTAAATTGCCGTTTGAAGCTTCAACTTTGGGTTCCCAGTTCACGCTATTTGGGTACCGTCAAAAAATGTCGATTAAGATTTGTCATTTTTGGTAGTCATTTTATTCGCCTATTAGATGCACAATGAGTTGGAGAATCTGATAAACCCCACTTCCGGTAGTCTAGCTGCAAGAGAAATGCCTTAAATTGCCGTTTGAAGCTTCAACTTTGGGTTCCCAGTTCACGCTATTTGGGTACCGTCAAAAAAAGTCGATTAAGATTTGTCATTTTTGGTAGTCATTTTATTCGCCTATTAGATGCACAATGAGTTGGAGAATCTGATAAACCCCACTTCCGGTAGTCTAGCTGCAAGAGAAATGCCTTAAATTGCCGTTTGAAGCTTCAACTTTGGGTTCCCAGTTCACGCTATTTGGGTACCGTCAAAAAAAGTCGATTAAGATTTGTCATTTTTGGTAGTCATTTTATTCGCCTATTAGATGCACAATGAGTTGGAGAATCTGATAAACCCCACTTCCGGTAGTCTAGCTGCAAGAGAAATGCCTTAAATTGCCGTTTGAAGCTTCAACTTTGGGATCCCAGTTCACGCTATTTGGGTACCGTCAAAAAAAGTCGATTAAGATTTGTCATTTTTGGTAGTCATTTTATTCGCCTATTAGATGCACAATGAGTTGGAGAATCTGATAAACCCCACTTCTGGTAGTCTAGCTGCAAGAGAAATGCCTTAAATTGCCGTTTGAAGCTTCAACTTTGGGTTCCCAGTTCACGACATTTGGGTATCGTCAAAAAAAAGTCGATTAAGATTTGTCATTTTTGGTAGTCATTTTATTCGCCTATTAGATGCACAATGAGTTGGAGAATCTGATAAACCCCACTTCCGGTAGTCTAGCTGCAAGTGAAATGCCTTAAATTGCCGTTTGAAGCTTCAACTTTGGGTTCCCAGTTCACGTTATTTGGGTATCGTCAAAAAAAGTCGATTAAGATTTGTCATTTTTGGTAGTCATTTTATTCGCCTATTAGATGCACAATGAGTTGGAGAATCTGATAAACCCCACTTCCGGTAGTCTAGCTGCAAGAGAAATGCCTTAAATTGCCGTTTGAAGCTTCAACTTTGGGTTCCCAGTTCACGCTATTTGGGTACCGTCAAAAAAAGTCGATTAAGATTTGTCATTTTTGGTAGTCATTTTATTCGCCTATTAGATGCACAATGAGTTGGAGAATCTGATAAACCCCACTTCCGGTAGTCTAGCTGCAAGAGAAATGCCTTAAATTGCCGTTTGAAGCTTCAACTTTGGGTTCCCAGTTCACGCTATTTGGGTACCGTCAAAAAAAGTCGATTAAGATTTGTCATTTTTGGTAGTCATTTTATTCGCCTATTAGATGCACAATGAGTTGGAGAATCTGATAAACCCCACTTCCGGTAGTCTAGCTGCAAGGGAAATGCCTTAAATTGCCGTTTGAAGGTTCAACTTTGGGTTCCCAGTTCACGCTATTTGGGTACCGTCAAAAAAAGTCGATTAAGATTTGTCATTTTTGGTAGTCATTTTATTCGCCTATTAGATGCACAATGAGTTGGAGAATCTGATAAACCCCACTTCCGGTAGTCTAGCTGCAAGAGAAATGCCTTAAATTGCCGTTTGAAGCTTCAACTTTGGGTTCCCAGTTCACGCTATTTGGGTACCGTCAAAAAAAGTCGATTAAGATTTGTCATTTTTGGTAGTCATTTTATTCGCCTATTAGATGCACAATGAGTTGGAGAATCTGATAAACCCCACTTCCGGTAGTCTAGCTGCAAGAGAAATGCCTTAAATTGCCGTTTGAAGCTTCAACTTTGGGTTCCCAGTTCACGCTATTTGGGTACCGTCAAAAAAAGTCGATTAAGATTTGTCATTTTTGGTAGTCATTTTATTCGCCTATTAGATGCACAATGAGTTGGAGAATCTGATAAACCCCACTTCCGGTAGTCTAGCTGCAAGAGAAATGCCTTAAATTGCCGTTTGAAGCTTCAACTTTGGGTTCCCAGTTCACGACATTTGGGTATCGTCAAAAAAAAGTCGATTAAGATTTGTCATTTTTGGTAGTCATTTTATTCGCCTATTAGATGCACAATGAGTTGGAGAATCTGATAAACCCCACTTCCGGTAGTCTAGCTGCAAGAGAAATGCCTTAAATTGCCGTTTGAAGCTTCAACTTTGGGTTCCCAGTTCACGTTATTTGGGTATCGTCAAAAAAAGTCGATTAAGATTTGTCATTTTTGGTAGTCATTTTATTCGCCTATTAGATGCACAATGAGTTGGAGAATCTGATAAACCCCACTTCCGGTAGTCTAGCTGCAAGAGAAATGCCTTAAATTGCCGTTTGAAGCTTCAACTTTGGGTTCCCAGTTCACGCTATTTGGGTACCGTCAAAAAAAGTCGATTAAGATTTGTCATTTTTGGTAGTCATTTTATTCGCCTATTAGATGCACAATGAGTTGGAGAATCTGATAAACCCCACTTCCGGTAGTCTAGCTGCAAGAGAAATGCCTTAAATTGCCGTTTGAAGCTTCAACTTTGGGTTCCCAGTTCACGTTATTTGGGTATCGTCAAAAAAAGTCGATTAAGATTTGTCATTTTTGGTAGTCATTTTATTCGCCTATTAGATGCACAATGAGTTGGAGAATCTGATAAACCCCACTTCCGGTAGTCTAGCTGCAAGAGAAATGCCTTAAATTGCCGTTTGAAGCTTCAACTTTGGGTTCCCAGTTCACGACATTTGGGTATCGTAAAAAAAAGTCGATTAAGATTTGTCATTTTTGGTAGTCATTTTATTCGCCTATTAGATGCACAATGAGTTGGAGAATCTGATAAACCCCACTTCCGGTAGCCTAGCTGCAAGGGAAATGCCTTAAATTGCCGTTTGAAGCTTCAACTTTGGGTTCCCAGTTCACGTTATTTGGGTATCGTCAAAAAAAGTCGATTAAGATTTGTCATTTTTGGTAGTCATTTTATTCGCCTATTAGATGCACAATGAGTTGGAGAATCTGATAAACCCCACTTCCGGTAGTCTAGCTGCAAGAGAAATGCCTTAAATTGCCGTTTGAAGCTTCAACTTTGGGTTCCCAGTTCACGCTATTTGGGTACCGTCAAAAAAAGTCGATTAAGATTTGTCATTTTTGGTAGTCATTTTATTCGCCTATTAGATGCACAATGAGTTGGAGAATCTGATAAACCCCACTTCCGGTAGCCTAGCTGCAAGGGAAATGCCTTAAATTGCCGTTTGAAGCTTCAACTTTGGGTTCCCAGTTCACGTTATTTGGGTATCGTCAAAAAAAGTCGATTAAGATTTGTCATTTTTGGTAGTCATTTTATTCGCCTATTAGATGCACAATGAGTTGGAGAATCTGATAAACCCCACTTCCGGTAGCCTAGCTGCAAGGGAAATGCCTTAAATTGCCGTTTGAAGCTTCAACTTTGGGTTCCCAGTTCACGTTATTTGGGTATCGTCAAAAAAAGTCGATTAAGATTTGTCATTTTTGGTAGTCATTTTATTCGCCTATTAGATGCACAATGAGTTGGAGAATCTGATAAACCCCACTTCCGGTAGCCTAGCTGCAAGGGAAATGCCTTAAATTGCCGTTTGAAGCTTCAACTTTGGGTTCCCAGTTCACGTTATTTGGGTATCGTCAAAAAAAGTCGATTAAGATTTGTCATTTTTGGTAGTCATTTTATTCGCCTATTAGATGCACAATGAGTTGGAGAATCTGATAAACCCCACTTCCGGTAGCCTAGCTGCAAGGGAAATGCCTTAAATTGCCGTTTGAAGCTTCAACTTTGGGTTCCCAGTTCACGTTATTTGGGTATCGTCAAAAAAAGTCGATTAAGATTTGTCATTTTTGGTAGTCATTTTATTCGCCTATTAGATGCACAATGAGTTGGAGAATCTGATAAACCCCACTTCCGGTAGTCTAGCTGCAAGAGAAATGCCTTAAATTGCCGTTTGAAGCTTCAACTTTGGGTTCCCAGTTCACGTTATTTGGGTATCGTCAAAAAAAGTCGATTAAGATTTGTCATTTTTGGTAGTCATTTTATTCGCCTATTAGATGCACAATGAGTTGGAGAATCTGATAAACCCCACTTCCGGTAGTCTAGCTGCAAGAGAAATGCCTTAAATTGCCGTTTGAAGCTTCAACTTTGGGTTCCCAGTTCACGTTATTTGGGTATCGTCAAAAAAAGTCGATTAAGATTTGTCATTTTTGGTAGTCATTTTATTCGCCTATTAGATGCACAATGAGTTGGAGAATCTGATAAACCCCACTTCCGGTAGTCTAGCTGCAAGAGAAATGCCTTAAATTGCCGTTTGAAGCTTCAACTTTGGGTTCCCAGTTCACGCTATTTGGGTACCGTCAAAAAAAGTCGATTAAGATTTGTCATTTTTGGTAGTCATTTTATTCGCCTATTAGATGCACAATGAGTTGGAGAATCTGATAAACCCCACTTCCGGTAGTCTAGCTGCAAGAGAAATGCCTTAAATTGCCGTTTGAAGCTTCAACTTTGGGTTCCCAGTTCACGCTATTTGGGTACCGTCAAAAAAAGTCGATTAAGATTTGTCATTTTTGGTAGTCATTTTATTCGCCTATTAGATGCACAATGAGTTGGAGAATCTGATAAACCCCACTTCCGGTAGTCTAGCTGCAAGAGAAATGCCTTAAATTGCCGTTTGAAGCTTCAACTTTGGGTTCCCAGTTCACGCTATTTGGGTACCGTCAAAAAAAGTCGATTAAGATTTGTCATTTTTGGTAGTCATTTTATTCGCCTATTAGATGCACAATGAGTTGGAGAATCTGATAAACCCCACTTCCGGTAGCCTAGCTGCAAGGGAAATGCCTTAAATTGCCGTTTGAAGCTTCAACTTTGGGTTCCCAGTTCACGACATTTGGGTATCGTCAAAAAAAGTCGATTAAGATTTGTCATTTTTGGTAGTCATTTTATTCGCCTATTAGATGCACAATGAGTTGGAGAATCTGATAAACCCCACTTCCGGTAGCCTAGCTGCAAGGGAAATGCCTTAAATTGCCGTTTGAAGCTTCAACTTTGGGTTCCCAGTTCACGCTATTTGGGTACCGTCAAAAAAAGTCGATTAAGATTTGTCATTTTTGGTAGTCATTTTATTCGCCTATTAGATGCACAATGAGTTGGAGAATCTGATAAACCCCACTTCCGGTAGCCTAGCTGCAAGGGAAATGCCTTAAATTGCCGTTTGAAGCTTCAACTTTGGGTTCCCAGTTCACGTTATTTGGGTATCGTCAAAAAAAGTCGATTAAGATTTGTCATTTTTGGTAGTCATTTTATTCGCCTATTAGATGCACAATGAGTTGGAGAATCTGATAAACCCCACTTCCGGTAGTCTAGCTGCAAGAGAAATGCCTTAAATTGCCGTTTGAAGCTTCAACTTTGGGTTCCCAGTTCACGCTATTTGGGTACCGTCAAAAAAAGTCGATTAAGATTTGTCATTTTTGGTAGTCATTTTATTCGCCTATTAGATGCACAATGAGTTGGAGAATCTGATAAACCCCACTTCCGGTAGCCTAGCTGCAAGGGAAATGCCTTAAATTGCCGTTTGAAGCTTCAACTTTGGGTTCCCAGTTCACGTTATTTGGGTATCGTCAAAAAAAGTCGATTAAGATTTGTCATTTTTGGTAGTCATTTTATTCGCCTATTAGATGCACAATGAGTTGGAGAATCTGATAAACCCCACTTCCGGTAGCCTAGCTGCAAGGGAAATGCCTTAAATTGCCGTTTGAAGCTTCAACTTTGGGTTCCCAGTTCACGTTATTTGGGTATCGTCAAAAAAAGTCGATTAAGATTTGTCATTTTTGGTAGTCATTTTATTCGCCTATTAGATGCACAATGAGTTGGAGAATCTGATAAACCCCACTTCCGGTAGTCTAGCTGCAAGAGAAATGCCTTAAATTGCCGTTTGAAGCTTCAACTTTGGGTTCCCAGTTCACGCTATTTGGGTACCGTCAAAAAAAGTCGATTAAGATTTGTCATTTTTGGTAGTCATTTTATTCGCCTATTAGATGCACAATGAGTTGGAGAATCTGATAAACCCCACTTCCGGTAGTCTAGCTGCAAGAGAAATGCCTTAAATTGCCGTTTGAAGCTTCAACTTTGGGTTCCCAGTTCACGTTATTTGGGTATCGTCAAAAAAAGTCGATTAAGATTTGTCATTTTTGGTAGTCATTTTATTCGCCTATTAGATGCACAATGAGTTGGAGAATCTGATAAACCCCACTTCCGGTAGCCTAGCTGCAAGGGAAATGCCTTAAATTGCCGTTTGAAGCTTCAACTTTGGGTTCCCAGTTCACGTTATTTGGGTATCGTCAAAAAAAGTCGATTAAGATTTGTCATTTTTGGTAGTCATTTTATTCGCCTATTAGATGCACAATGAGTTGGAGAATCTGATAAACCCCACTTCCGGTAGTCTAGCTGCAAGAGAAATGCCTTAAATTGCCGTTTGAAGCTTCAACTTTGGGTTCCCAGTTCACGCTATTTGGGTACCGTCAAAAAAAGTCGATTAAGATTTGTCATTTTTGGTAGTCATTTTATTCGCCTATTAGATGCACAATGAGTTGGAGAATCTGATAAACCCCACTTCCGGTAGTCTAGCTGCAAGAGAAATGCCTTAAATTGCCGTTTGAAGCTTCAACTTTGGGTTCCCAGTTCACGCTATTTGGGTACCGTCAAAAAAAGTCGATTAAGATTTGTCATTTTTGGTAGTCATTTTATTCGCCTATTAGATGCACAATGAGTTGGAGAATCTGATAAACCCCACTTCCGGTAGCCTAGCTGCAAGGGAAATGCCTTAAATTGCCGTTTGAAGCTTCAACTTTGGGTTCCCAGTTCACGTTATTTGGGTATCGTCAAAAAAAGTCGATTAAGATTTGTCATTTTTGGTAGTCATTTTATTCGCCTATTAGATGCACAATGAGTTGGAGAATCTGATAAACCCCACTTCCGGTAGTCTAGCTGCAAGAGAAATGCCTTAAATTGCCGTTTGAAGCTTCAACTTTGGGTTCCCAGTTCACGCTATTTGGGTACCGTCAAAAAAAGTCGATTAAGATTTGTCATTTTTGGTAGTCATTTTATTCGCCTATTATAGATGCACAATGAGTTGGAGAATCTGATAAACCCCACTTACGGTAGCCTAGCTGCAAGTGAAATGCCTTAAATTGCCGTTTGAAGCTTCAACTTTGGGTTCCCAGTTCACGCTATTTGGGTATCGTCAAAAAAAGTCGATTAAGATTTGTCATTTTTGGTAGTCATTTTATTCGCCTATTAGATGCACAATGAGTTGGAGAATCTGATAAACCCCACTTCCGGTAGCCTAGCTGCAAGGGAAATGCCTTAAATTGCCGTTTGAAGCTTCAACTTTGGGTTCCCAGTTCACGTTATTTGGGTATCGTCAAAAAAAGTCGATTAAGATTTGTCATTTTTGGTAGTCATTTTATTCGCCTATTAGATGCACAATGAGTTGGAGAATCTGATAAACCCCACTTCCGGTAGTCTAGCTGCAAGAGAAATGCCTTAAATTGCCGTTTGAAGCTTCAACTTTGGGTTCCCAGTTCACGCTATTTGGGTACCGTCAAAAAAAGTCGATTAAGATTTGTCATTTTTGGTAGTCATTTTATTCGCCTATTAGATGCACAATGAGTTGGAGAATCTGATAAACCCCACTTCCGGTAGTCTAGCTGCAAGAGAAATGCCTTAAATTGCCGTTTGAAGCTTCAACTTTGGGTTCCCAGTTCACGCTATTTGGGTACCGTCAAAAAAAGTCGATTAAGATTTGTCATTTTTGGTAGTCATTTTATTCGCCTATTAGATGCACAATGAGTTGGAGAATCTGATAAACCCCACTTCCGGTAGCCTAGCTGCAAGGGAAATGCCTTAAATTGCCGTTTGAAGCTTCAACTTTGGGTTCCCAGTTCACGTTATTTGGGTATCGTCAAAAAAAGTCGATTAAGATTTGTCATTTTTGGTAGTCATTTTATTCGCCTATTAGATGCACAATGAGTTGGAGAATCTGATAAACCCCACTTCCGGTAGTCTAGCTGCAAGAGAAATGCCTTAAATTGCCGTTTGAAGCTTCAACTTTGGGTTCCCAGTTCACGCTATTTGGGTACCGTCAAAAAAAGTCGATTAAGATTTGTCATTTTTGGTAGTCATTTTATTCGCCTATTATAGATGCACAATGAGTTGGAGAATCTGATAAACCCCACTTCCGGTAGCCTAGCTGCAAGTGAAATGCCTTAAATTGCCGTTTGAAGCTTCAACTTTGGGTTCCCAGTTCACGCTATTTGGGTACCGTCAAAAAAAGTCGATTAAGATTTGTCATTTTTGGTAGTCATTTTATTCGCCTATTAGATGCACAATGAGTTGGAGAATCTGATAAACCCCACTTCCGGTAGCCTAGCTGCAAGGGAAATGCCTTAAATTGCCGTTTGAAGCTTCAACTTTGGGTTCCCAGTTCACGTTATTTGGGTATCGTCAAAAAAAGTCGATTAAGATTTGTCATTTTTGGTAGTCATTTTATTCGCCTATTAGATGCACAATGAGTTGGAGAATCTGATAAACCCCACTTCCGGTAGTCTAGCTGCAAGAGAAATGCCTTAAATTGCCGTTTGAAGCTTCAACTTTGGGTTCCCAGTTCACGCTATTTGGGTACCGTCAAAAAAAGTCGATTAAGATTTGTCATTTTTGGTAGTCATTTTATTCGCCTATTAGATGCACAATGAGTTGGAGAATCTGATAAACCCCACTTCCGGTAGCCTAGCTGCAAGGGAAATGCCTTAAATTGCCGTTTGAAGCTTCAACTTTGGGTTCCCAGTTCACGTTATTTGGGTATCGTCAAAAAAAGTCGATTAAGATTTGTCATTTTTGGTAGTCATTTTATTCGCCTATTAGATGCACAATGAGTTGGAGAATCTGATAAACCCCACTTCCGGTAGTCTAGCTGCAAGAGAAATGCCTTAAATTGCCGTTTGAAGCTTCAACTTTGGGTTCCCAGTTCACGCTATTTGGGTACCGTCAAAAAAAGTCGATTAAGATTTGTCATTTTTGGTAGTCATTTTATTCGCCTATTATAGATGCACAATGAGTTGGAGAATCTGATAAACCCCACTTCCGGTAGCCTAGCTGCAAGTGAAATGCCTTAAATTGCCGTTTGAAGCTTCAACTTTGGGTTCCCAGTTCACGCTATTTGGGTACCGTCAAAAAAAGTCGATTAAGATTTGTCATTTTTGGTAGTCATTTTATTCGCCTATTAGATGCACAATGAGTTGGAGAATCTGATAAACCCCACTTCCGGTAGCCTAGCTGCAAGGGAAATGCCTTAAATTGCCGTTTGAAGCTTCAACTTTGGGTTCCCAGTTCACGTTATTTGGGTATCGTCAAAAAAAGTCGATTAAGATTTGTCATTTTTGGTAGTCATTTTATTCGCCTATTAGATGCACAATGAGTTGGAGAATCTGATAAACCCCACTTCCGGTAGTCTAGCTGCAAGAGAAATGCCTTAAATTGCCGTTTGAAGCTTCAACTTTGGGTTCCCAGTTCACGCTATTTGGGTACCGTCAAAAAAAGTCGATTAAGATTTGTCATTTTTGGTAGTCATTTTATTCGCCTATTAGATGCACAATGAGTTGGAGAATCTGATAAACCCCACTTCCGGTAGTCTAGCTGCAAGAGAAATGCCTTAAATTGCCGTTTGAAGCTTCAACTTTGGGTTCCCAGTTCACGCTATTTGGGTACCTTCAAAAAAAGTCGATTAAGATTTGTCATTTTTGGTAGTCATTTTATTCGCCTATTAGATGCACAATGAGTTGGAGAATCTGATAAACCCCACTTCCGGTAGCCTAGCTGCAAGGGAAATGCCTTAAATTGCCGTTTGAAGCTTCAACTTTGGGTTCCCAGTTCACGTTATTTGGGTATCGTCAAAAAAAGTCGATTAAGATTTGTCATTTTTGGTAGTCATTTTATTCGCCTATTAGATGCACAATGAGTTGGAGAATCTGATAAACCCCACTTCCGGTAGTCTAGCTGCAAGAGAAATGCCTTAAATTGCCGTTTGAAGCTTCAACTTTGGGTTCCCAGTTCACGTTGTTTGGGTACCGTCAAAAAAAGTCGATTAAGATTTGTCATTTTTGGTAGTCATTTTATTCGCCTATTAGATGCACAATGAGTTGGAGAATCTGATAAACCCCACTTCCGGTAGCCTAGCTGCAAGGGAAATGCCTTAAATTGCCGTTTGAAGCTTCAACTTTGGGTTCCCAGTTCACGTTATTTGGGTATCGTCAAAAAAAGTCGATTAAGATTTGTCATTTTTGGTAGTCATTTTATTCGCCTATTAGATGCACAATGAGTTGGAGAATCTGATAAACCCCACTTCCGGTAGCCTAGCTGCAAGGGAAATGCCTTAAATTGCCGTTTGAAGCTTCAACTTTGGGTTCCCAGTTCACGTTATTTGGGTATCGTCAAAAAAAGTCGATTAAGATTTGTCATTTTTGGTAGTCATTTTATTCGCCTATTAGATGCACAATGAGTTGGAGAATCTGATAAACCCCACTTCCGGTAGCCTAGCTGCAAGGGAAATGCCTTAAATTGCCGTTTGAAGCTTCAACTTTGGGTTCCCAGTTCACGTTATTTGGGTATCGTCAAAAAAGTCGATTAAGATTTGTCATTTTTGGTAGTCATTTTATTCGCCTATTAGATGCACAATGAGTTGGAGAATCTGATAAACCCCACTTCCGGTAGCCTAGCTGCAAGGGAAATGCCTTAAATTGCCGTTTGAAGCTTCAACTTTGGGTTCCCAGTTCACGTTATTTGGGTATCGTCAAAAAAAGTCGATTAAGATTTGTCATTTTTGGTAGTCATTTTATTCGCCTATTAGATGCACAATGAGTTGGAGAATCTGATAAACCCCACTTCCGGTAGTCTAGCTGCAAGAGAAATGCCTTAAATTGCCGTTTGAAGCTTCAACTTTGGGTTCCCAGTTCACGCTATTTGGGTACCGTCAAAAAAAGTCGATTAAGATTTGTCATTTTTGGTAGTCATTTTATTCGCCTATTAGATGCACAATGAGTTGGAGAATCTGATAAACCCCACTTCCGGTAGCCTAGCTGCAAGTGAAATGCCTTAAATTGCCGTTTGAAGCTTCAACTTTGGGTTCCCAGTTCACGCTATTTGGGTACCGTCAAAAAAAGTCGATTAAGATTTGTCATTTTTGGTAGTCATTTTATTCGCCTATTAGATGCACAATGAGTTGGAGAATCTGATAAACCCCACTTCCGGTAGCCTAGCTGCAAGGGAAATGCCTTAAATTGCCGTTTGAAGCTTCAACTTTGGGTTCCCAGTTCACGTTATTTGGGTATCGTCAAAAAAAGTCGATTAAGATTTGTCATTTTTGGTAGTCATTTTATTCGCCTATTAGATGCACAATGAGTTGGAGAATCTGATAAACCCCACTTCCGGTAGTCTAGCTGCAAGAGAAATGCCTTAAATTGCCGTTTGAAGCTTCAACTTTGGGTTCCCAGTTCACGCTATTTGGGTACCGTCAAAAAAAGTCGATTAAGATTTGTCATTTTTGGTAGTCATTTTATTCGCCTATTAGATGCACAATGAGTTGGAGAATCTGATAAACCCCACTTCCGGTAGCCTAGCTGCAAGGGAAATGCCTTAAATTGCCGTTTGAAGCTTCAACTTTGGGTTCCCAGTTCACGTTATTTGGGTACCGTCAAAAAAAGTCGATTAAGATTTGTCATTTTTGGTAGTCATTTTATTCGCCTATTAGATGCACAATGAGTTGGAGAATCTGATAAACCCCACTTCCGGTAGCCTAGCTGCAAGGGAAATGCCTTAAATTGCCGTTTGAAGCTTCAACTTTGGGTTCCCAGTTCACGTTATTTGGGTATCGTCAAAAAAAGTCGATTAAGATTTGTCATTTTTGGTAGTCATTTTATTCGCCTATTAGATGCACAATGAGTTGGAGAATCTGATAAACCCCACTTCCGGTAGTCTAGCTGCAAGAGAAATGCCTTAAATTGCCGTTTGAAGCTTCAACTTTGGGTTCCCAGTTCACGCTATTTGGGTACCGTCAAAAAAAGTCGATTAAGATTTGTCATTTTTGGTAGTCATTTTATTCGCCTATTAGATGCACAATGAGTTGGAGAATCTGATAAACCCCACTTCCGGTAGTCTAGCTGCAAGAGAAATGCCTTAAATTGCCGTTTGAAGCTTCAACTTTGGGTTCCCAGTTCACGTTATTTGGGTATCGTCAAAAAAAGTCGATTAAGATTTGTCATTTTTGGTAGTCATTTTATTCGCCTATTAGATGAACAATGAGTTGGAGAATCTGATAAACCCCACTTCCGGTAGTCTAGCTGCAAGTGAAATGCCTTAAATTGCCGTTTGAAGCTTCAACTTTGGGTTCCCAGTTCACGCTATTTGGGTACCGTCAAAAAAAGTCGATTAAGATTTGTCATTTTTGGTAGTCATTTTATTCGCCTATTAGATGCACAATGAGTTGGAGAATCTGATAAACCCCACTTCCGGTAGCCTAGCTGCAAGGGAAATGCCTTAAATTGCCGTTTGAAGCTTCAACTTTGGGTTCCCAGTTCACGTTATTTGGGTACCGTCAAAAAAAGTCGATTAAGATTTGTCATTTTTGGTAGTCATTTTATTCGCCTGTTAGATGCACAATGAGTTGGAGAATCTGATAAACCCCACTTCCGGTAGCCTAGCTGCAAGGGAAATGCCTTAAATTGCCGTTTGAAGCTTCAACTTTGGGTTCCCAGTTCACGTTATTTGGGTATCGTCAAAAAAAGTCGATTAAGATTTGTCATTTTTGGTAGTCATTTTATTCGCCTATTAGATGCACAATGAGTTGGAGAATCTGATAAACCCCACTTCCGGTAGCCTAGCTGCAAGAGAAATGCCTTAAATTGCCGTTTGAAGCTTCAACTTTGGGTTCCCAGTTCACGCTATTTGGGTACCGTCAAAAAAAGTCGATTAAGATTTGTCATTTTTGGTAGTCATTTTATTCGCCTATTAGATGTACAATGAGTTGGAGAATCTGATAAACCCCACTTCCGGTAGTCTAGCTGCAAGAGAAATGCCTTAAATTGCCGTTTGAAGCTTCAACTTTGGGTTCCCAGTTCACGCTATTTGGGTACCGTCAAAAAAAGTCGATTAAGATTTGTCATTTTTGGTAGTCATTTTATTCGCCTATTAGATGCACAATGAGTTGGAGAATCTGATAAACCCCACTTCCGGTAGCCTAGCTGCAAGGGAAATGCCTTAAATTGCCGTTTGAAGCTTCAACTTTGGGTTCCCAGTTCACGTTATTTGGGTACCGTCAAAAAAAGTCGATTAAGATTTGTCATTTTTGGTAGTCATTTTATTCGCCTATTAGATGCACAATGAGTTGGAGAATCTGATAAACCCCACTTCCGGTAGCCTAGCTGCAAGGGAAATGCCTTAAATTGCCGTTTGAAGCTTCAACTTTGGGTTCCCAGTTCACGTTATTTGGGTATCGTCAAAAAAAGTCGATTAAGATTTGTCATTTTTGGTAGTCATTTTATTCGCCTATTAGATGCACAATGAGTTGGAGAATCTGATAAACCCCACTTCCGGTAGCCTAGCTGCAAGGGAAATGCCTTAAATTGCCGTTTGAAGCTTCAACTTTGGGTTCCCAGGTCACGTTATTTGGGTATCGTCAAAAAAAGTCGATTAAGATTTGTCATTTTTGGTAGTCATTTTATTCGCCTATTAGATGCACAATGAGTTGGAGAATCTGATAAACCCCACTTCCGGTAGTCTAGCTGCAAGAGAAATGCCTTAAATTGCCGTTTGAAGCTTCAACTTTGGGTTCCCAGTTCACGCTATTTGGGTACCGTCAAAAAAAGTCGATTAAGATTTGTCATTTTTGGTAGTCATTTTATTCGCCTATTAGATGCACAATGAGTTGGAGAATCTGATAAACCCCACTTCCGGTAGCCTAGCTGCAAGGGAAATGCCTTAAATTGCCGTTTGAAGCTTCAACTTTGGGTTCCCAGTTCACGCTATTTGGGTACCGTCAAAAAAAGTCGATTAAGATTTGTCATTTTTGGTAGTCATTTTATTCGCCTATTAGATGCACAATGAGTTGGAGAATCTGATAAACCCCACTTCCGGTAGCCTAGCTGCAAGGGAAATGCCTTAAATTGCCGTTTGAAGCTTCAACTTTGGGTTCCCAGTTCACGTTATTTGGGTATCGTCAAAAAAAGTCGATTAAGATTTGTCATTTTTGGTAGTCATTTTATTCGCCTATTAGATGCACAATGAGTTGGAGAATCTGATAAACCCCACTTCCGGTAGTCTAGCTGCAAGGGAAATGCCTTAAATTGCCGTTTGAAGCTTCAACTTTGGGTTCCCAGTTCACGCTATTTGGGTACCGTCAAAAAAAGTCGATTAAGATTTGTCATTTTTGGTAGTCATTTTATTCGCCTATTAGATGCACAATGAGTTGGAGAATCTGATAAACCCCACTTCCGGTAGTCTAGCTGCAAGAGAAATGCCTTAAATTGCCGTTTGAAGCTTCAACTTTGGGTTCCCAGTTCACGCTATTTGGGTACCGTCAAAAAAAGTCGATTAAGATTTGTCATTTTTGGTAGTCATTTTATTCGCCTATTAGATGCACAATGAGTTGGAGAATCTGATAAACCCCACTTCCGGTAGCCTAGCTGCAAGGGAAATGCCTTAAATTGCCGTTTGAAGCTTCAACTTTGGGTTCCCAGTTCACGTTATTTGGGTATCGTCAAAAAAAGTCGATTAAGATTTGTCATTTTTGGTAGTCATTTTATTCGCCTATTAGATGCACAATGAGTTGGAGAATCTGATAAACCCCACTTCCGGTAGTCTAGCTGCAAGAGAAATGCCTTAAATTGCCGTTTGAAGCTTCAACTTTGGGTTCCCAGTTCACGCTATTTGGGTACCGTCAAAAAAAGTCGATTAAGATTTGTCATTTTTGGTAGTCATTTTATTCGCCTATTAGATGCACAATGAGTTGGAGAATCTGATAAACCCCACTTCCGGTAGCCTAGCTGCAAGGGAAATGCCTTAAATTGCCGTTTGAAGCTTCAACTTTGGGTTCCCAGTTCACGCTATTTGGGTACCGTCAAAAAAAGTCGATTAAGATTTGTCATTTTTGGTAGTCATTTTATTCGCCTATTAGATGCACAATGAGTTGGAGAATCTGATAAACCCCACTTCCGGTAGTCTAGCTGCAAGAGAAATGCCTTAAATTGCCGTTTGAAGCTTCAACTTTGGGTTCCCAGTTCACGCTATTTGGGTACCGTCAAAAAAAGTCGATTAAGATTTGTCATTTTTGGTAGTCATTTTATTCGCCTATTAGATGCACAATGAGTTGGAGAATCTGATAAACCCCACTTCCGGTAGCCTAGCTGCAAGGGAAATGCCTTAAATTGCCGTTTGAAGCTTCAACTTTGGGTTCCCAGTTCACGTTATTTGGGTACCGTCAAAAAAAGTCGATTAAGATTTGTCATTTTTGGTAGTCATTTTATTCGCCTATTAGATGCACAATGAGTTGGAGAATCTGATAAACCCCACTTCCGGTAGCCTAGCTGCAAGGGAAATGCCTTAAATTGCCGTTTGAAGCTTCAACTTTGGGTTCCCAGTTCACGTTATTTGGGTATCGTCAATAAAAGTCGATTAAGATTTGTCATTTTTGGTAGTCATTTTATTCGCCTATTAGATGCACAATGAGTTGGAGAATCTGATAAACCCCACTTCCGGTAGTCTAGCTGCAAGAGAAATGCCTTAAATTGCCGTTTGAAGCTTCAACTTTGGGTTCCCAGTTCACGCTATTTGGGTACCGTCAAAAAAAGTCGATTAAGATTTGTCATTTTTGGTAGTCATTTTATTCGCCTATTAGATGCACAATGAGTTGGAGAATCTGATAAACCCCACTTCCGGTAGCCTAGCTGCAAGGGAAATGCCTTAAATTGCCGTTTGAAGCTTCAACTTTGGGTTCCCAGTTCACGTTATTTGGGTACCGTCAAAAAAAGTCGATTAAGATTTGTCATTTTTGGTAGTCATTTTATTCGCCTATTAGATGCACAATGAGTTGGAGAATCTGATAAACCCCACTTCCGGTAGCCTAGCTGCAAGGGAAATGCCTTAAATTGCCGTTTGAAGCTTCAACTTTGGGTTCCCAGTTCACGTTATTTGGGTATCGTCAAAAAAAGTCGATTAAGATTTGTCATTTTTGGTAGTCATTTTATTCGCCTATTAGATGCACAATGAGTTGGAGAATCTGATAAACCCCACTTCCGGTAGTCTAGCTGCAAGAGAAATGCCTTAAATTGCCGTTTGAAGCTTCAACTTTGGGTTCCCAGTTCACGCTATTTGGGTACCGTCAAAAAAAGTCGATTAAGATTTGTCATTTTTGGTAGTCATTTTATTCGCCTATTAGATGCACAATGAGTTGGAGAATCTGATAAACCCCACTTCCGGTAGCCTAGCTGCAAGGGAAATGCCTTAAATTGCCGTTTGAAGCTTCAACTTTGGGTTCCCAGTTCACGTTATTTGGGTATCGTCAAAAAAAGTCGATTAAGATTTGTCATTTTTGGTAGTCATTTTATTCGCCTATTAGATGCACAATGAGTTGGAGAATCTGATAAACCCCACTTCCGGTAGTCTAGCTGCAAGAGAAATGCCTTAAATTGCCGTTTGAAGCTTCAACTTTGGGTTCCCAGTTCACGCTATTTGGGTACCGTCAAAAAAAGTCGATTAAGATTTGTCATTTTTGGTAGTCATTTTATTCGCCTATTAGATGCACAATGAGTTGGAGAATCTGATAAACCCCACTTCCGGTAGTCTAGCTGCAAGAGAAATGCCTTAAATTGCCGTTTGAAGCTTCAACTTTGGGTTCCCAGTTCACGCTATTTGGGTACCGTCAAAAAAAGTCGATTAAGATTTGTCATTTTTGGTAGTCATTTTATTCGCCTATTAGATGCACAATGAGTTGGAGAATCTGATAAACCCCACTTCCGGTAGCCTAGCTGCAAGGGAAATGCCTTAAATTGCCGTTTGAAGCTTCAACTTTGGGTTCCCAGTTCACGCTATTTGGGTACCGTCAAAAAAAGTCGATTAAGATTTGTCATTTTTGGTAGTCATTTTATTCGCCTATTAGATGCACAATGAGTTGGAGAATCTGATAAACCCCACTTCCGGTAGCCTAGCTGCAAGGGAAATGCCTTAAATTGCCGTTTGAAGCTTCAACTTTGGGTTCCCAGTTCACGCTATTTGGGTACCGTCAAAAAAAGTCGATTAAGATTTGTCATTTTTGGTAGTCATTTTATTCGCCTATTAGATGCACAATGAGTTGGAGAATCTGATAAACCCCACTTCCGGTAGCCTAGCTGCAATGGAAATGCCTTAAATTGCCGTTTGAAGCTTCAACTTTGGGTTCCCAGTTCACGTTATTTGGGTACCGTCAAAAAAAGTCGATTAAGATTTGTCATTTTTGGTAGTCATTTTATTCGCCTATTAGATGCACAATGAGTTGGAGAATCTGATAAACCCCACTTCCGGTAGCCTAGCTGCAAGGGAAATGCCTTAAATTGCCGTTTGAAGCTTCAACTTTGGGTTCCCAGTTCACGTTATTTGGGTATCGTCAAAAAAAGTCGATTAAGATTTGTCATTTTTGGTAGTCATTTTATTCGCCTATTAGATGCACAATGAGTTGGAGAATCTGATAAACCCCACTTCCGGTAGTCTAGCTGCAAGAGAAATGCCTTAAATTGCCGTTTGAAGCTTCAACTTTGGGTTCCCAGTTCACGCTATTTGGGTACCGTCAAAAAAAGTCGATTAAGATTTGTCATTTTTGGTAGTCATTTTATTCGCCTATTAGATGCACAATGAGTTGGAGAATCTGATAAACCCCACTTCCGGTAGTCTAGCTGCAAGAGAAATGCCTTAAATTGCCGTTTGAAGCTTCAACTTTGGGTTCCCGGTTCACGCTATTTGGGTACCGTCAAAAAAAGTCGATTAAGATTTGTCATTTTTGGTAGTCATTTTATTCGCCTATTAGATGCACAATGAGTTGGAGAATCTGATAAACCCCACTTCCGGTAGCCTAGCTGCAAGGGAAATGCCTTAAATTGCCGTTTGAAGCTTCAACTTTGGGTTCCCAGTTCACGTTATTTGGGTACCGTCAAAAAAAGTCGATTAAGATTTGTTATTTTTGGTAGTCATTTTATTCGCCTATTAGATGCACAATGAGTTGGAGAATCTGATAAACCCCACTTCCGGTAGCCTAGCTGCAAGGGAAATGCCTTAAATTGCCGTTTGAAGCTTCAACTTTGGGTTCCCAGTTCACGTTATTTGGGTATCGTCAAAAAAAGTCGATTAAGATTTGTCATTTTTGGTAGTCATTTTATTCGCCTATTAGATGCACAATGAGTTGGAGAATCTGATAAACCCCACTTCCGGTAGTCTAGCTGCAAGAGAAATGCCTTAAATTGCCGTTTGAAGCTTCAACTTTGGGTTCCCAGTTCACGCTATTTGGGTACCGTCAAAAAAAGTCGATTAAGATTTGTCATTTTTGGTAGTCATTTTATTCGCCTATTAGATGCACAATGAGTTGGAGAATCTGATAAACCCCACTTCCGGTAGTCTAGCTGCAAGAGAAATGCCTTAAATTGCCGTTTGAAGCTTCAACTTTGGGTTCCCAGTTCACGCTATTTGGGTACCGTCAAAAAAAGTCGATTAAGATTTGTCATTTTTGGTAGTCATTTTATTCGCCTATTAGATGCACAATGAGTTGGAGAATCTGATAAACCCCACTTCCGGTAGCCTAGCTGCAAGGGAAATGCCTTAAATTGCCGTTTGAAGCTTCAACTTTGGGTTCCCAGTTCACGCTATTTGGGTATCGTCAAAAAAAGTCGATTAAGATTTGTCATTTTTGGTAGTCATTTTATTCGCCTATTAGATGCACAATGAGTTGGAGAATCTGATAAACCCCACTTCCGGTAGCCTAGCTGCAAGGGAAATGCCTTAAATTGCCGTTTGAAGCTTCAACTTTGGGTTCCCAGTTCACGTTATTTGGGTATCGTCAAAAAAAGTCGATTAAGATTTGTCATTTTTGGTAGTCATTTTATTCGCCTATTAGATGCACAATGAGTTGGAGAATCTGATAAACCCCACTTCCGGTAGTCTAGCTGCAAGAGAAATGCCTTAAATTGCCGTTTGAAGCTTCAACTTTGGGTTCCCAGTTCACGCTATTTGGGTACCGTCAAAAAAAGTCGATTAAGATTTGTCATTTTTGGTAGTCATTTTATTCGCCTATTAGATGCACAATGAGTTGGAGAATCTGATAAACCCCACTTCCGGTAGTCTAGCTGCAAGGGAAATGCCTTAAATTGCCGTTTGAAGCTTCAACTTTGGGTTCCCAGTTCACGCTATTTGGGTACCGTCAAAAAAAGTCGATTAAGATTTGTCATTTTTGGTAGTCATTTTATTCGCCTATTAGATGCACAATGAGTTGGAGAATCTGATAAACCCCACTTCCGGTAGTCTAGCTGCAAGGGAAATGCCTTAAATTGCCGTTTGAAGCTTCAACTTTGGGTTCCCAGTTCACGCTATTTGGGTACCGTCAAAAAAAGTCGATTAAGATTTGTCATTTTTGGTAGTCATTTTATTCGCCTATTAGATGCACAATGAGTTGGAGAATCTGATAAACCCCACTTCCGGTAGTCTAGCTGCAAGAGAAATGCCTTAAATTGCCGTTTGAAGCTTCAACTTTGGGTTCCCAGTTCACGCTATTTGGGTACCGTCAAAAAAAGTCGATTAAGATTTGTCATTTTTGGTAGTCATTTTATTCGCCTATTAGATGCACAATGAGTTGGAGAATCTGATAAACCCACTTCCGGTAGCCTAGCTGCAAGGGAAATG
This sequence comes from Acanthosepion lycidas, assembly GCA_963932145.1. NCBI lineage: Eukaryota > Metazoa > Mollusca > Cephalopoda > Sepiida > Sepiidae > Acanthosepion > Acanthosepion lycidas. The sequence continues at coordinate 25,711 of CAWVQA010000651.1, read as the reverse complement.
CCTTAAATTGCCGTTTGAAGCTTCAACTTTGGGTTCCCAGTTCACGCTATTTGGGTATCGTCAAAAAAAGTCGATTAAGATTTGTCATTTTTGGTAGTCATTTTATTCGCCTATTAGATGCACAATGAGTTGGAGAATCTGATAAACCCCACTTCCGGTAGCCTAGCTGCAAGGGAAATGCCTTAAATTGCCGTTTGAAGCTTCAACTTTGGGTTCCCAGTTCACGTTATTTGGGTATCGTCAAAAAAAGTCGATTAAGATTTGTCATTTTTGGTAGTCATTTTATTCGCCTATTAGATGCACAATGAGTTGGAGAATCTGATAAACCCCACTTCCGGTAGTCTAGCTGCAAGAGAAATGCCTTAAATTGCCGTTTGAAGCTTCAACTTTGGGTTCCCAGTTCACGCTATTTGGGTATCGTCAAAAAAAGTCGATTAAGATTTGTCATTTTTGGTAGTCATTTTATTCGCCTATTAGATGCACAATGAGTTGGAGAATCTGATAAACCCCACTTCCGGTAGTCTAGCTGCAAGAGAAATGCCCTTAAATTGCCGTTTGAAGCTTCAACTTTGGGTTCCCAGTTCACGCTATTTGGGTACCGTCAAAAAAAGTCGATTAAGATTTGTCATTTTTGGTAGTCATTTTATTCGCCTATTAGATGCACAATGAGTTGGAGAATCTGATAAACCCCACTTCCGGTAGCCTAGCTGCAAGGGAAATGCCTTAAATTGCCGTTTGAAGCTTCAACTTTGGGTTCCCAGTTCACGTTATTTGGGTATCGTCAAAAAAAGTCGATTAAGATTTGTCATTTTTTGGTAGTCATTTTATTCGCCTATTAGATGCACAATGAGTTGGAGAATCTGATAAACCCCACTTCCGGTAGTCTAGCTGCAAGAGAAATGCCTTAAATTGCCGTTTGAAGCTTCAACTTTGGGTTCCCAGTTCACGCTATTTGGGGTACCGTCAAAAAAAGTCGATTAAGATTTGTCATTTTTGGTAGTCATTTTATTCGCCTATTAGATGCACAATGAGTTGGAGAATCTGATAAACCCCACTTCCGGTAGTCTAGCTGCAAGAGAAATGCCTTAAATTGCCGTTTGAAGCTTCAACTTTGGGTTCCCCAGTTCACGTTATTTGGGAATCGTCAAAAAAAGTCGATTAAGATTTGTCATTTTTGGTCATTTTATTCGCCTATTAGATGCACAATGAGTTGGAGAATCTGATAAACCCCACTTCCGGTAGTCTAGCTGCAAGAGAAATGCCTTAAATTGCCGTTTGAAGCTTCAACTTTGGGTTCCCAGTTCACGCTATTTGGGTACCGTCAAAAAAAGTCGATTAAGATTTGTCATTTTTGGTAGTCATTTTATTCGCCTATTAGATGCACAATGAGTTGGAGAATCTGATAAACCCCACTTCCGGTAGTCTAGCTGCAAGAGAAATGCCTTAAATTGCCGTTTGAAGCTTCAACTTTGGGTTCCCAGTTCACGCTATTTGGGTACCGTCAAAAAAAGTCGATTAAGATTTGTCATTTTTGGTAGTCATTTTATTCGCCTATTAGATGCACAATGAGTTGGAGAATCTGATAAACCCCACTTCCGGTAGCCTAGCTGCAAGGGAAATGCCTTAAATTGCCGTTTGAAGCTTCAACTTTGGGTTCCCAGTTCACGCTATTTGGGTACCGTCAAAAAAAGTCGATTAAGATTTGTCATTTTTGGTAGTCATTTTATTCGCCTATTAGATGCACAATGAGTTGGAGAATCTGATAAACCCCACTTCCGGTAGCCTAGCTGCAAGGGAAATGCCTTAAATTGCCGTTTGAAGCTTCAACTTTGGGTTCCCAGTTCACGTTATTTGGGTATCGTCAAAAAAAGTCGATTAAGATTTGTCATTTTTGGTAGTCATTTTATTCGCCTATTAGATGCACAATGAGTTGGAGAATCTGATAAACCCCACTTCCGGTAGTCTAGCTGCAAGAGAAATGCCTTAAATTGCCGTTTGAAGCTTCAACTTTGGGTTCCCAGTTCACGCTATTTGGGTACCGTCAAAAAAAGTCGATTAAGATTTGTCATTTTTGGTAGTCATTTTATTCGCCTATTAGATGCACAATGAGTTGGAGAATCTGATAAACCCCACTTCCGGTAGTCTAGCTGCAAGAGAAATGCCTTAAATTGCCGTTTGAAGCTTCAACTTTGGGTTCCCAGTTCACGCTATTTGGGTACCGTCAAAAAAAGTCGATTAAGATTTGTCATTTTTGGTAGTCATTTTATTCGCCTATTAGATGCACAATGAGTTGGAGAATCTGATAAACCCCACTTCCGGTAGCCTAGCTGCAAGGGAAATGCCTTAAATTGCCGTTTGAAGCTTCAACTTTGGGTTCCCAGTTCACGTTATTTGGGTATCGTCAAAAAAAGTCGATTAAGATTTGTCATTTTTGGTAGTCATTTTATTCGCCTATTAGATGCACAATGAGTTGGAGAATCTGATAAACCCCACTTCCGGTAGTCTAGCTGCAAGAGAAATGCCTTAAATTGCCGTTTGAAGCTTCAACTTTGGGTTCCCAGTTCACGCTATTTGGGTACCGTCAAAAAAAGTCGATTAAGATTTGTCATTTTTGGTAGTCATTTTATTCGCCTATTAGATGCACAATGAGTTGGAGAATCTGATAAACCCCACTTCCGGTAGTCTAGCTGCAAGAGAAATGCCTTAAATTGCCGTTTGAAGCTTCAACTTTGGGTTCCCAGTTCACGCTATTTGGGTACCGTCAAAAAAAGTCGATTAAGATTTGTCATTTTTGGTAGTCATTTTATTCGCCTATTAGATGCACAATGAGTTGGAGAATCTGATAAACCCCACTTCCGGTAGCCTAGCTGCAAGGGAAATGCCTTAAATTGCCGTTTGAAGCTTCAACTTTGGGTTCCCAGTTCACGCTATTTGGGTACCGTCAAAAAAAGTCGATTAAGATTTGTCATTTTTGGTAGTCATTTTATTCGCCTATTAGATGCACAATGAGTTGGAGAATCTGATAAACCCCACTTCCGGTAGCCTAGCTGCAAGGGAAATGCCTTAAATTGCCGTTTGAAGCTTCAACTTTGGGTTCCCAGTTCACGTTATTTGGGTATCGTCAAAAAAAGTCGATTAAGATTTGTCATTTTTGGTAGTCATTTTATTCGCCTATTAGATGCACAATGAGTTGGAGAATCTGATAAACCCCACTTCCGGTAGTCTAGCTGCAAGAGAAATGCCTTAAATTGCCGTTTGAAGCTTCAACTTTGGGTTCCCAGTTCACGCTATTTGGGTACCGTCAAAAAAAGTCGATTAAGATTTGTCATTTTTGGTAGTCATTTTATTCGCCTATTAGATGCACAATGAGTTGGAGAATCTGATAAACCCCACTTCCGGTAGTCTAGCTGCAAGAGAAATGCCTTAAATTGCCGTTTGAAGCTTCAACTTTGGGTTCCCAGTTCACGCTATTTGGGTACCGTCAAAAAAAGTCGATTAAGATTTGTCATTTTTGGTAGTCATTTTATTCGCCTATTAGATGCACAATGAGTTGGAGAATCTGATAAACCCCACTTCCGGTAGCCTAGCTGCAAGGGAAATGCCTTAAATTGCCGTTTGAAGCTTCAACTTTGGGTTCCCAGTTCACGTTATTTGGGTATCGTCAAAAAAAGTCGATTAAGATTTGTCATTTTTGGTAGTCATTTTATTCGCCTATTAGATGCACAATGAGTTGGAGAATCTGATAAACCCCACTTCCGGTAGTCTAGCTGCAAGAGAAATGCCTTAAATTGCCGTTTGAAGCTTCAACTTTGGGTTCCCAGTTCACGCTATTTGGGTACCGTCAAAAAAAGTCGATTAAGATTTGTCATTTTTGGTAGTCATTTTATTCGCCTATTAGATGCACAATGAGTTGGAGAATCTGATAAACCCCACTTCCGGTAGTCTAGCTGCAAGAGAAATGCCTTAAATTGCCGTTTGAAGCTTCAACTTTGGGTTCCCAGTTCACGCTATTTGGGTACCGTCAAAAAAAGTCGATTAAGATTTGTCATTTTTGGTAGTCATTTTATTCGCCTATTAGATGCACAATGAGTTGGAGAATCTGATAAACCCCACTTCCGGTAGCCTAGCTGCAAGGGAAATGCCTTAAATTGCCGTTTGAAGCTTCAACTTTGGGTTCCCAGTTCACGCTATTTGGGTACCGTCAAAAAAAGTCGATTAAGATTTGTCATTTTTGGTAGTCATTTTATTCGCCTATTAGATGCACAATGAGTTGGAGAATCTGATAAACCCCACTTCCGGTAGCCTAGCTGCAAGGGAAATGCCTTAAATTGCCGTTTGAAGCTTCAACTTTGGGTTCCCAGTTCACGTTATTTGGGTATCGTCAAAAAAAGTCGATTAAGATTTGTCATTTTTGGTAGTCATTTTATTCGCCTATTAGATGCACAATGAGTTGGAGAATCTGATAAACCCCACTTCCGGTAGTCTAGCTGCAAGAGAAATGCCTTAAATTGCCGTTTGAAGCTTCAACTTTGGGTTCCCAGTTCACGCTATTTGGGTACCGTCAAAAAAAGTCGATTAAGATTTGTCATTTTTGGTAGTCATTTTATTCGCCTATTAGATGCACAATGAGTTGGAGAATCTGATAAACCCCACTTCCCGTAGTCTAGCTGCAAGAGAAATGCCTTAAATTGCCGTTTGAAGCTTCAACTTTGGGTTCCCAGTTCACGCTATTTGGGTACCGTCAAAAAAAGTCGATTAAGATTTGTCATTTTTGGTAGTCATTTTATTCGCCTATTAGATGCACAATGAGTTGGAGAATCTGATAAACCCCACTTCCGGTAGCCTAGCTGCAAGGGAAATGCCTTAAATTGCCGTTTGAAGATTCAACTTTGGGTTCCCAGTTCACGTTATTTGGGTATCGTCAAAAAAAGTCGATTAAGATTTGTCATTTTTGGTAGTCATTTTATTCGCCTATTAGATGCACAATGAGTTGGAGAATCTGATAAACCCCACTTCCGGTAGTCTAGCTGCAAGAGAAATGCCTTAAATTGCCGTTTGAAGCTTCAACTTTGGGTTCCCAGTTCACGCTATTTGGGTACCGTCAAAAAAAGTCGATTAAGATTTGTCATTTTTGGTAGTCATTTTATTCGCCTATTAGATGCACAATGAGTTGGAGAATCTGATAAACCCCACTTCCGGTAGCCTAGCTGCAAGGGAAATGCCTTAAATTGCCGTTTGAAGCTTCAACTTTGGGTTCCCAGTTCACGCTATTTGGGTACCGTCAAAAAAAGTCGATTAAGATTTGTCATTTTTGGTAGTCATTTTATTCGCCTATTAGATGCACAATGAGTTGGAGAATCTGATAAACCCCACTTCCGGTAGTCTAGCTGCAAGAGAAATGCCTTAAATTGCCGTTTGAAGCTTCAACTTTGGGTTCCCAGTTCACGCTATTTGGGTACCGTCAAAAAAAGTCGATTAAGATTTGTCATTTTTGGTAGTCATTTTATTCGCCTATTAGATGCACAATGAGTTGGAGAATCTGATAAACCCCACTTCCGGTAGTCTAGCTGCAAGAGAAATGCCTTAAATTGCCGTTTGAAGCTTCAACTTTGGGTTCCCAGTTCACGCTATTTGGGTACCGTCAAAAAAAGTCGATTAAGATTTGTCATTTTTGGTAGTCATTTTATTCGCCTATTAGATGCACAATGAGTTGGAGAATCTGATAAACCCCACTTCCGGTAGCCTAGCTGCAAGGGAAATGCCTTAAATTGCCGTTTGAAGCTTCAACTTTGGGTTCCCAGTTCACGTTATTTGGGTATCGTCAAAAAAAGTCGATTAAGATTTGTCATTTTTGGTAGTCATTTTATTCGCCTATTAGATGCACAATGAGTTGGAGAATCTGATAAACCCCACTTCCGGTAGTCTAGCTGCAAGAGAAATGCCTTAAATTGCCGTTTGAAGCTTCAACTTTGGGTTCCCAGTTCACGCTATTTGGGTACCGTCAAAAAAAGTCGATTAAGATTTGTCATTTTTGGTAGTCATTTTATTCGCCTATTAGATGCACAATGAGTTGGAGAATCTGATAAACCCCACTTCCGGTAGCCTAGCTGCAAGGGAAATGCCTTAAATTGCCGTTTGAAGCTTCAACTTTGGGTTCCCAGTTCACGCTATTTGGGTACCGTCAAAAAAAGTCGATTAAGATTTGTCATTTTTGGTAGTCATTTTATTCGCCTATTAGATGCACAATGAGTTGGAGAATCTGATAAACCCCACTTCCGGTAGCCTAGCTGCAAGGGAAATGCCTTAAATTGCCGTTTGAAGCTTCAACTTTGGGTTCCCAGTTCACGTTATTTGGGTATCGTCAAAAAAAGTCGATTAAGATTTGTCATTTTTGGTAGTCATTTTATTCGCCTATTAGATGCACAATGAGTTGGAGAATCTGATAAACCCCACTTCCGGTAGTCTAGCTGCAAGAGAAATGCCTTAAATTGCCGTTTGAAGCTTCAACTTTGGGTTCCCAGTTCACGCTATTTGGGTACCGTCAAAAAAAGTCGATTAAGATTTGTCATTTTTGGTAGTCATTTTATTCGCCTATTAGATGCACAATGAGTTGGAGAATCTGATAAACCCCACTTCCGGTAGTCTAGCTGCAAGAGAAATGCCTTAAATTGCCGTTTGAAGCTTCAACTTTGGGTTCCCAGTTCACGCTATTTGGGTACCGTCAAAAAAAGTCGATTAAGATTTGTCATTTTTGGTAGTCATTTTATTCGCCTATTAGATGCACAATGAGTTGGAGAATCTGATAAACCCCACTTCCGGTAGCCTAGCTGCAAGGGAAATGCCTTAAATTGCCGTTTGAAGCTTCAACTTTGGGTTCCCAGTTCACGTTATTTGGGTATCGTCAAAAAAAGTCGATTAAGATTTGTCATTTTTGGTAGTCATTTTATTCGCCTATTAGATGTACAATGAGTTGGAGAATCTGATAAACCCCACTTCCGGTAGCCTAGCTGCAAGAGAAATGCCTTAAATTGCCGTTTGAAGCTTCAACTTTGGGTTCCCAGTTCACGCTATTTGGGTACCGTCAAAAAAAGTCGATTAAGATTTGTCATTTTTGGTAGTCATTTTATTCGCCTATTAGATGCACAATGAGTTGGAGAATCTGATAAACCCCACTTCCGGTAGTCTAGCTGCAAGAGAAATGCCTTAAATTGCCGTTTGAAGCTTCAACTTTGGGTTCCCAGTTCACGCTATTTGGGTACCGTCAAAAAAAGTCGATTAAGATTTGTCATTTTTGGTAGTCATTTTATTCGCCTATTAGATGCACAATGAGTTGGAGAATCTGATAAACCCCACTTCCGGTAGCCTAGCTGCAAGGGAAATGCCTTAAATTGCCGTTTGAAGCTTCAACTTTGGGTTCCCAGTTCACGCTATTTGGGTACCGTCAAAAAAAGTCGATTAAGATTTGTCATTTTTGGTAGTCATTTTATTCGCCTATTAGATGCACAATGAGTTGGAGAATCTGATAAACCCCACTTCCGGTAGCCTAGCTGCAAGGGAAATGCCTTAAATTGCCGTTTGAAGCTTCAACTTTGGGTTCCCAGTTCACGTTATTTGGGTATCGTCAAAAAAAGTCGATTAAGATTTGTCATTTTTGGTAGTCATTTTATTCGCCTATTAGATGCACAATGAGTTGGAGAATCTGATAAACCCCACTTCCGGTAGTCTAGCTGCAAGAGAAATGCCTTAAATTGCCGTTTGAAGCTTCAACTTTGGGTTCCCAGTTCACGCTATTTGGGTACCGTCAAAAAAAGTCGATTAAGATTTGTCATTTTTGGTAGTCATTTTATTCGCCTATTAGATGCACAATGAGTTGGAGAATCTGATAAACCCCACTTCCCGTAGTCTAGCTGCAAGAGAAATGCCTTAAATTGCCGTTTGAAGCTTCAACTTTGGGTTCCCAGTTCACGCTATTTGGGTACCGTCAAAAAAAGTCGATTAAGATTTGTCATTTTTGGTAGTCATTTTATTCGCCTATTAGATGCACAATGAGTTGGAGAATCTGATAAACCCCACTTCCGGTAGCCTAGCTGCAAGGGAAATGCCTTAAATTGCCGTTTGAAGATTCAACTTTGGGTTCCCAGTTCACGTTATTTGGGTATCGTCAAAAAAAGTCGATTAAGATTTGTCATTTTTGGTAGTCATTTTATTCGCCTATTAGATGCACAATGAGTTGGAGAATCTGATAAACCCCACTTCCGGTAGTCTAGCTGCAAGAGAAATGCCTTAAATTGCCGTTTGAAGCTTCAACTTTGGGTTCCCAGTTCACGCTATTTGGGTACCGTCAAAAAAAGTCGATTAAGATTTGTCATTTTTGGTAGTCATTTTATTCGCCTATTAGATGCACAATGAGTTGGAGAATCTGATAAACCCCACTTCCGGTAGCCTAGCTGCAAGGGAAAATGCCTTAAATTGCCGTTTGAAGCTTCAACTTTGGGTTCCCAGTTCACGCTATTTGGGTACCGTCAAAAAAAGTCGATTAAGATTTGTCATTTTTGGTAGTCATTTTATTCGCCTATTAGATGCACAATGAGTTGGAGAATCTGATAAACCCCACTTCCGGTAGTCTAGCTGCAAGAGAAATGCCTTAAATTGCCGTTTGAAGCTTCAACTTTGGGTTCCCAGTTCACGCTATTTGGGTACCGTCAAAAAAAGTCGATTAAGATTTGTCATTTTTGGTAGTCATTTTATTCGCCTATTAGATGCACAATGAGTTGGAGAATCTGATAAACCCCACTTCCGGTAGTCTAGCTGCAAGAGAAATGCCTTAAATTGCCGTTTGAAGCTTCAACTTTGGGTTCCCAGTTCACGCTATTTGGGTACCGTCAAAAAAAGTCGATTAAGATTTGTCATTTTTGGTAGTCATTTTATTCGCCTATTAGATGCACAATGAGTTGGAGAATCTGATAAACCCCACTTCCGGTAGCCTAGCTGCAAGGGAAATGCCTTAAATTGCCGTTTGAAGCTTCAACTTTGGGTTCCCAGTTCACGTTATTTGGGTATCGTCAAAAAAAGTCGATTAAGATTTGTCATTTTTGGTAGTCATTTTATTCGCCTATTAGATGCACAATGAGTTGGAGAATCTGATAAACCCCACTTCCGGTAGTCTAGCTGCAAGAGAAATGCCTTAAATTGCCGTTTGAAGCTTCAACTTTGGGTTCCCAGTTCACGCTATTTGGGTACCGTCAAAAAAAGTCGATTAAGATTTGTCATTTTTGGTAGTCATTTTATTCGCCTATTAGATGCACAATGAGTTGGAGAATCTGATAAACCCCACTTCCGGTAGCCTAGCTGCAAGGGAAATGCCTTAAATTGCCGTTTGAAGCTTCAACTTTGGGTTCCCAGTTCACGTTATTTGGGTATCGTCAAAAAAAGTCGATTAAGATTTGTCATTTTTGGTAGTCATTTTATTCGCCTATTAGATGCACAATGAGTTGGAGAATCTGATAAACCCCACTTCCGGTAGTCTAGCTGCAAGAGAAATGCCTTAAATTGCCGTTTGAAGCTTCAACTTTGGGTTCCCAGTTCACGCTATTTGGGTACCGTCAAAAAAAGTCGATTAAGATTTGTCATTTTTGGTAGTCATTTTATTCGCCTATTAGATGCACAATGAGTTGGAGAATCTGATAAACCCCACTTCCGGTAGTCTAGCTGCAAGAGAAATGCCTTAAATTGCCGTTTGAAGCTTCAACTTTGGGTTCCCAGTTCACGCTATTTGGGTACCGTCAAAAAAAGTCGATTAAGATTTGTCATTTTTGGTAGTCATTTTATTCGCCTATTAGATGCACAATGAGTTGGAGAATCTGATAAACCCCACTTCCGGTAGCCTAGCTGCAAGGGAAATGCCTTAAATTGCCGTTTGAAGCTTCAACTTTGGGTTCCCAGTTCACGCTATTTGGGTACCGTCAAAAAAAGTCGATTAAGATTTGTCATTTTTGGTAGTCATTTTATTCGCCTATTAGATGCACAATGAGTTGGAGAATCTGATAAACCCCACTTCCGGTAGTCTAGCTGCAAGAGAAATGCCTTAAATTGCCGTTTGAAGCTTCAACTTTGGGTTCCCAGTTCACGCTATTTGGGTACCGTCAAAAAAAGTCGATTAAGATTTGTCATTTTTGGTAGTCATTTTATTCGCCTATTAGATGCACAATGAGTTGGAGAATCTGATAAACCCCACTTCCGGTAGTCTAGCTGCAAGAGAAATGCCTTAAATTGCCGTTTGAAGCTTCAACTTTGGGTTCCCAGTTCACGCTATTTGGGTACCGTCAAAAAAAGTCGATTAAGATTTGTCATTTTTGGTAGTCATTTTATTCGCCTATTAGATGCACAATGAGTTGGAGAATCTGATAAACCCCACTTCCGGTAGCCTAGCTGCAAGGGAAATGCCTTAAATTGCCGTTTGAAGCTTCAACTTTGGGTTCCCAGTTCACGTTATTTGGGTATCGTCAAAAAAAGTCGATTAAGATTTGTCATTTTTGGTAGTCATTTTATTCGCCTATTAGATGCACAATGAGTTGGAGAATCTGATAAACCCCACTTCCGGTAGTCTAGCTGCAAGAGAAATGCCTTAAATTGCCGTTTGAAGCTTCAACTTTGGGTTCCCAGTTCACGCTATTTGGGTACCGTCAAAAAAAGTCGATTAAGATTTGTCATTTTTGGTAGTCATTTTATTCGCGTATTAGATGCACAATGAGTTGGAGAATCTGATAAACCCCACTTCCGGTAGTCTAGCTGCAAGAGAAATGCCTTAAATTGCCGTTTGAAGCTTCAACTTTGGGTTCCCAGTTCACGCTATTTGGGTACCGTCAAAAAAAGTCGATTAAGATTTGTCATTTTTGGTAGTCATTTTATTCGCCTATTAGATGCACAATGAGTTGGAGAATCTGATAAACCCCACTTCCGGTAGCCTAGCTGCAAGGGAAATGCCTTAAATTGCCGTTTGAAGCTTCAACTTTGGGTTCCCAGTTCACGTTATTTGGGTATCGTCAAAAAAAGTCGATTAAGATTTGTCATTTTTGGTAGTCATTTTATTCGCCTATTAGATGCACAATGAGTTGGAGAATCTGATAAACCCCACTTCCGGTAGTCTAGCTGCAAGAGAAATGCCTTAAATTGCCGTTTGAAGCTTCAACTTTGGGTTCCCAGTTCACGCTATTTGGGTACCGTCAAAAAAAGTCGATTAAGATTTGTCATTTTTGGTAGTCATTTTATTCGCCTATTAGATGCACAATGAGTTGGAGAATCTGATAAACCCCACTTCCGGTAGTCTAGCTGCAAGAGAAATGCCTTAAATTGCCGTTTGAAGCTTCAACTTTGTGTTCCCAGTTCACGCTATTTGGGTACCGTCAAAAAAAGTCGATTAAGATTTGTCATTTTTGGTAGTCATTTTATTCGCCTATTAGATGCACAATGAGTTGGAGAATCTGATAAACCCCACTTCCGGTAGCCTAGCTGCAAGGGAAATGCCTTAAATTGCCGTTTGAAGCTTCAACTTTGGGTTCCCAGTTCACGCTATTTGGGTACCGTCAAAAAAAGTCGATTAAGATTTGTCATTTTTGGTAGTCATTTTATTCGCCTATTAGATGCACAATGAGTTGGAGAATCTGATAAACCCCACTTCCGGTAGCCTAGCTGCAAGGGAAATGCCTTAAATTGCCGTTTGAAGCTTCAACTTTGGGTTCCCAGTTCACGTTATTTGGGTATCGTCAAAAAAAGTCGATTAAGATTTGTCATTTTTGGTAGTCATTTTATTCGCCTATTAGATGCACAATGAGTTGGAGAATCTGATAAACCCCACTTCCGGTAGTCTAGCTGCAAGAGAAATGCCTTAAATTGCCGTTTGAAGCTTCAACTTTGGGTTCCCAGTTCACGCTATTTGGGTACCGTCAAAAAAAGTCGATTAAGATTTGTCATTTTTGGTAGTCATTTTATTCGCCTATTAGATGCACAATGAGTTGGAAAATCTGATAAACCCCACTTCCGGTAGTCTAGCTGCAAGAGAAATGCCTTAAATTGCCGTTTGAAGCTTCAACTTTGGGTTCCCAGTTCACGCTATTTGGGTACCGTCAAAAAAAGTCGATTAAGATTTGTCATTTTTGGTAGTCATTTTATTCGACTATTAGATGCACAATGAGTTGGAGAATCTGATAAACCCCACTTCCGGTAGCCTAGCTGCAAGGGAAATGCCTTAAATTGCCGTTTGAAGCTTCAACTTTGGGTTCCCAGTTCACGTTATTTGGGTATCGTCAAAAAAAGTCGATTAAGATTTGTCATTTTTGGTAGTCATTTTATTCGCCTATTAGATGCACAATGAGTTGGAGAATCTGATAAACCCCACTTCCGGTAGTCTAGCTGCAAGAGAAATGCCTTAAATTGCCGTTTGAAGCTTCAACTTTGGGTTCCCAGTTCACGCTATTTGGGTACCGTCAAAAAAAGTCGATTAAGATTTGTCATTTTTGGTAGTCATTTTATTCGCCTATTAGATGCACAATGAGTTGGAGAATCTGATAAACCCCACTTCCGGTAGCCTAGCTGCAAGGGAAATGCCTTAAATTGCCGTTTGAAGCTTCAACTTTGGGTTCCCAGTTCACGTTATTTGGGTATCGTCAAAAAAAGTCGATTAAGATTTGTCATTTTTGGTAGTCATTTTATTCGCCTATTAGATGCACAATGAGTTGGAGAATCTGATAAACCCCACTTCCGGTAATCTAGCTGCAAGAGAAATGCCTTAAATTGCCGTTTGAAGCTTCAACTTTGGGTTCCCAGTTCACGCTATTTGGGTACCGTCAAAAAAAGTCGATTAAGATTTGTCATTTTTGGTAGTCATTTTATTCGCCTATTAGATGCACAATGAGTTGGAGAATCTGATAAACCCCACTTCCGGTAGCCTAGCTGCAAGGGAAATGCCTTAAATTGCCGTTTGAAGCTTCAACTTTGGGTTCCCAGTTCACGTTATTTGGGTATCGTCAAAAAAAGTCGATTAAGATTTGTCATTTTTGGTAGTCATTTTATTCGCCTATTAGATGCACAATGAGTTGGAGAATCTGATAAACCCCACTTCCGGTAGTCTAGCTGCAAGAGAAATGCCTTAAATTGCCGTTTGAAGCTTCAACTTTGGGTTCCCAGTTCACGCTATTTGGGTACCGTCAAAAAAAGTCGATTAAGATTTGTCATTTTTGGTAGTCATTTTATTCGCCTATTAGATGCACAATGAGTTGGAGAATCTGATAAACCCCACTTCCGGTAGTCTAGCTGCAAGAGAAATGCCTTAAATTGCCGTTTGAAGCTTCAACTTTGGGTTCCCAGTTCACGCTATTTGGGTACCGTCAAAAAAAGTCGATTAAGATTTGTCATTTTTGGTAGTCATTTTATTCGCCTATTAGATGCACAATGAGTTGGAGAATCTGATAAACCCCACTTCCGGTAGCCTAGCTGCAAGGGAAATGCCTTAAATTGCCGTTTGAAGCTTCAACTTTGGGTTCCCAGTTCACGTTATTTGGGTATCGTCAAAAAAAGTCGATTAAGATTTGTCATTTTTGGTAGTCATTTTATTCGCCTATTAGATGCACAATGAGTTGGAGAATCTGATAAACCCCACTTCCGGTAGTCTAGCTGCAAGAGAAATGCCTTAAATTGCCGTTTGAAGCTTCAACTTTGGGTTCCCAGTTCACGCTATTTGGGTACCGTCAAAAAAAGTCGATTAAGATTTGTCATTTTTGGTAGTCATATTATTCGCCTATTAGATGCACAATGAGTTGGAGAATCTGATAAACCCCACTTCCGGTAGTCTAGCTGCAAGAGAAATGCCTTAAATTGCCGTTTGAAGCTTCAACTTTGGGTTCCCAGTTCACGCTATTTGGGTACCGTCAAAAAAAGTCGATTAAGATTTGTCATTTTTGGTAGTCATTTTATTCGCCTATTAGATGCACAATGAGTTGGAGAATCTGATAAACCCCACTTCCGGTAGCCTAGCTGCAAGGGAAATGCCTTAAATTGCCGTTTGAAGCTTCAACTTTGGGTTCCCAGTTCACGTTATTTGGGTATCGTCAAAAAAAGTCGATTAAGATTTGTCATTTTTGGTAGTCATTTTATTCGCCTATTAGATGCACAATGAGTTGGAGAATCTGATAAACCCCACTTCCGGTAGTCTAGCTGCAAGAGAAATGCCTTAAATTGCCGTTTGAAGCTTCAACTTTGGGTTCCCAGTTAACGCTATTTGGGTACCGTCAAAAAAAGTCGATTAAGATTTGTCATTTTTGGTAGTCATTTTATTCGCCTATTAGATGCACAATGAGTTGGAGAATCTGATAAACCCCACTTCCGGTAGTCTAGCTGCAAGAGAAATGCCTTAAATTGCCGTTTGAAGCTTCAACTTTGGGTTCCCAGTTCACGCTATTTGGGTACCGTCAAAAAAAGTCGATTAAGATTTGTCATTTTTGGTAGTCATTTTATTCGCCTATTAGATGCACAATGAGTTGGAGAATCTGATAAACCCCACTTCCGGTAGCCTAGCTGCAAGGGAAATGCCTTAAATTGCCGTTTGAAGCTTCAACTTTGGGTTCCCAGTTCACGCTATTTGGGTACCGTCAAAAAAAGTCGATTAAGATTTGTCATTTTTGGTAGTCATTTTATTCGCCTATTAGATGCACAATGAGTTGGAGAATCTGATAAACCCCACTTCCGGTAGCCTAGCTGCAAGGGAAATGCCTTAAATTGCCGTTTGAAGCTTCAACTTTGGGTTCCCAGTTCACGTTATTTGGGTATCGTCAAAAAAAGTCGATTAAGATTTGTCATTTTTGGTAGTCATTTTATTCGCCTATTAGATGCACAATGAGTTGGAGAATCTGATAAACCCCACTTCCGGTAGTCTAGCTGCAAGAGAAATGCCTTAAATTGCCGTTTGAAGCTTCAACTTTGGGTTCCCAGTTCACGCTATTTGGGTACCGTCAAAAAAAGTCGATTAAGATTTGTCATTTTTGGTAGTCATTTTATTCGCCTATTAGATGCACAATGAGTTGGAGAATCTGATAAACCCCACTTCCGGTAGTCTAGCTGCAAGAGAAATGCCTTAAATTGCCGTTTGAAGCTTCAACTTTGGGTTCCCAGTTCACGCTATTTGGGTACCGTCAAAAAAAGTCGATTAAGATTTGTCATTTTTGGTAGTCATTTTATTCGCCTATTAGATGCACAATGAGTTGGAGAATCTGATAAACCCCACTTCCGGTAGTCTAGCTGCAAGGGAAATGCCTTAAATTGCCGTTTGAAGCTTCAACTTTGGGTTCCCAGTTCACGCTATTTGGGTACCGTCAAAAAAAGTCGATTAAGATTTGTCATTTTTGGTAGTCATTTTATTCGCCTATTAGATGCACAATGAGTTGGAGAATCTGATAAACCCCACTTCCGGTAGTCTAGCTGCAAGAGAAATGCCTTAAATTGCCGTTTGAAGCTTCAACTTTGGGTTCCCAGTTCACGCTATTTGGGTACCGTCAAAAAAAGTCGATTAAGATTTGTCATTTTTGGTAGTCATTTTATTCGCCTATTAGATGCACAATGAGTTGGAGAATCTGATAAACCCCACTTCCGGTGGCCTAGCTGCAAGGGAAATGCCTTAAATTGCCGTTTGAAGCTTCAACTTTGGGTTCCCAGTTCACGCTATTTGGGTATCGTCAAAAAAAGTCGATTAAGATTTGTCATTTTTGGTAGTCATTTTATTCGCCTATTAGATGCACAATGAGTTGGAGAATCTGATAAACCCCACTTCCGGTAGCCTAGCTGCAAGGGAAATGCCTTAAATTGCCGTTTGAAGCTTCAACTTTGGGTTCCCAGTTCACGTTATTTGGGTATCGTCAAAAAAAGTCGATTAAGATTTGTCATTTTTGGTAGTCATTTTATTCGCCTATTAGATGCACAATGAGTTGGAGAATCTGATAAACCCCACTTCCGGTAGTCTAGCTGCAAGGGAAATGCCTTAAATTGCCGTTTGAAGCTTCAACTTTGGGTTCCCAGTTCACGCTATTTGGGTACCGTCAAAAAAAGTCGATTAAGATTTGTCATTTTTGGTAGTCATTTTATTCGCCTATTAGATGCACAATGAGTTGGAGAATCTGATAAACCCCACTTCCGGTAGTCTAGCTGCAAGGGAAATGCCTTAAATTGCCGTTTGAAGCTTCAACTTTGGGTTCCCAGTTCACGCTATTTGGGTACCGTCAAAAAAAGTCGATTAAGATTTGTCATTTTTGGTAGTCATTTTATTCGCCTATTAGATGCACAATGAGTTGGAGAATCTGATAAACCCCACTTCCGGTAGTCTAGCTGCAAGGGAAATGCCTTAAATTGCCGTTTGAAGCTTCAACTTTGGGTTCCCAGTTCACGCTATTTGGGTACCGTCAAAAAAAGTCGATTAAGATTTGTCATTTTTGGTAGTCATTTTATTCGCCTATTAGATGCACAATGAGTTGGAGAATCTGATAAACCCCACTTCCGGTAGTCTAGCTGCAAGAGAAATGCCTTAAATTGCCGTTTGAAGCTTCAACTTTGGGTTCCCAGTTCACGCTATTTGGGTACCGTCAAAAAAAGTCGATTAAGATTTGTCATTTTTGGTAGTCATTTTATTCGCCTATTAGATGCACAATGAGTTGGAGAATCTGATAAACCCCACTTCCGGTAGCCTAGCTGCAAGGGAAATGCCTTAAATTGCCGTTTGAAGCTTCAACTTTGGGTTCCCAGTTCACGCTATTTGGGTATCGTCAAAAAAAGTCGATTAAGATTTGTCATTTTTGGTAGTCATTTTATTCGCCTATTAGATGCACAATGAGTTGGAGAATCTGATAAACCCCACTTCCGGTAGCCGAGCTGCAAGGGAAATGCCTTAAATTGCCGTTTGAAGCTTCAACTTTGGGTTCCCAGTTCACGTTATTTGGGTATCGTCAAAAAAAGTCGATTAAGATTTGTCATTTTTGGTAGTCATTTTATTCGCCTATTAGATGCACAATGAGTTGGAGAATCTGATAAACCCCACTTCCGGTAGTCTAGCTGCAAGAGAAATGCCTTAAATTGCCGTTTGAAGCTTCAACTTTGGGTTCCCAGTTCACGCTATTTGGGTACCGTCAAAAAAAGTCGATTAAGATTTGTCATTTTTGGTAGTCATTTTATTCGCCTATTAGATGCACAATGAGTTGGAGAATCTGATAAACCCCACTTCCGGTAGTCTAGCTGCAAGAGAAATGCCTTAAATTGCCGTTTGAAGCTTCAACTTTGGGTTCCCAGTTCACGCTATTTGGGTACCGTCAAAAAAAGTCGATTAAGATTTGTCATTTTTGGTAGTCATTTTATTCGCCTATTAGATGCACAATGAGTTGGAGAATCTGATAAACCCCACTTCCGGTAGCCTAGCTGCAAGGGAAATGCCTTAAATTGCCGTTTGAAGCTTCAACTTTGGGTTCCCAGTTCACGTTATTTGGGTATCGTCAAAAAAAGTCGATTAAGATTTGTCATTTTTGGTAGTCATTTTATTCGCCTATTAGATGCACAATGAGATGGAGAATCTGATAAACCCCACTTCCGGTAGTCTAGCTGCAAGAGAAATGCCTTAAATTGCCGTTTGAAGCTTCAACTTTGGGTTCCCAGTTCACGCTATTTGGGTACCGTCAAAAAAAGTCGATTAAGATTTGTCATTTTTGGTAGTCATTTTATTCGCCTATTAGATGCACAATGAGTTGGAGAATCTGATAAACCCCACTTCCGGTAGTCTAGCTGCAAGGGAAATGCCTTAAATTGCCGTTTGAAGCTTCAACTTTGGGTTCCCAGTTCACGCTATTTGGGTACCGTCAAAAAAAGTCGATTAAGATTTGTCATTTTTGGTAGTCATTTTATTCGCCTATTAGATGCACAATGAGTTGGAGAATCTGATAAACCCCACTTCCGGTAGTCTAGCTGCAAGGGAAATGCCTTAAATTGCCGTTTGAAGCTTCAACTTTGGGTTCCCAGTTCACGCTATTTGGGTACCGTCAAAAAAAGTCGATTAAGATTTGTCATTTTTGGTAGTCATTTTATTCGCCTATTAGATGCACAATGAGTTGGAGAATCTGATAAACCCCACTTCCGGTAGTCTAGCTGCAAGAGAAATGCCTTAAATTGCCGTTTGAAGCTTCAACTTTGGGTTCCCAGTTCACGCTATTTGGGTACCGTCAAAAAAAGTCGATTAAGATTTGTCATTTTTGGTAGTCATTTTATTCGCCTATTAGATGCACAATGAGTTGGAGAATCTGATAAACCCCACTTCCGGTAGCCTAGCTGCAAGGGAAATGCCTTAAATTGCCGTTTGAAGCTTCAACTTTGGGTTCCCAGTTCACGCTATTTGGGTATCGTCAAAAAAAGTCGATTAAGATTTGTCATTTTTGGTAGTCATTTTATTCGCCTATTAGATGCACAATGAGTTGGAGAATCTGATAAACCCCACTTCCGGTAGCCTAGCTGCAAGGGAAATGCCTTAAATTGCCGTTTGAAGCTTCAACTTTGGGTTCCCAGTTCACGTTATTTGGGTATCGTCAAAAAAAGTCGATTAAGATTTGTCATTTTTGGTAGTCATTTTATTCGCCTATTAGATGCACAATGAGTTGGAGAATCTGATAAACCCCACTTCCGGTAGTCTAGCTGCAAGAGAAATGCCTTAAATTGCCGTTTGAAGCTTCAACTTTGGGTTCCCAGTTCACGCTATTTGGGTACCGTCAAAAAAAGTCGATTAAGATTTGTCATTTTTGGTAGTCATTTTATTCGCCTATTAGATGCACAATGAGTTGGAGAATCTGATAAACCCCACTTCCGGTAGTCTAGCTGCAAGGGAAATGCCTTAAATTGCCGTTTGAAGCTTCAACTTTGGGTTCCCAGTTCACGCTATTTGGGTACCGTCAAAAAAAGTCGATTAAGATTTGTCATTTTTGGTAGTCATTTTATTCGCCTATTAGATGCACAATGAGTTGGAGAATCTGATAAACCCCACTTCCGGTAGTCTAGCTGCAAGAGAAATGCCTTAAATTGCCGTTTGAAGCTTCAACTTTGGGTTCCCAGTTCACGCTATTTGGGTACCGTCAAAAAAAGTCGATTAAGATTTGTCATTTTTGGTAGTCATTTTATTCGCCTATTAGATGCACAATGAGTTGGAGAATCTGATAAACCCCACTTCCGGTAGCCTAGCTGCAAGGGAAATGCCTTAAATTGCCGTTTGAAGCTTCAACTTTGGGTTCCCAGTTCACGCTATTTGGGTATCGTCAAAAAAAGTCGATTAAGATTTGTCATTTTTGGTAGTCATTTTATTCGCCTATTAGATGCACAATGAGTTGGAGAATCTGATAAACCCCACTTCCGGTAGCCTAGCTGCAAGGGAAATGCCTTAAATTGCCGTTTGAAGCTTCAACTTTGGGTTCCCAGTTCACGTTATTTGGGTATCGTCAAAAAAAGTCGATTAAGATTTGTCATTTTTGGTAGTCATTTTATTCGCCTATTAGATGCACAATGAGTTGGAGAATCTGATAAACCCCACTTCCGGTAGTCTAGCTGCAAGAGAAATGCCTTAAATTGCCGTTTGAAGCTTCAACTTTGGGTTCCCAGTTCACGCTATTTGGGTACCGTCAAAAAAAGTCGATTAAGATTTGTCATTTTTGGTAGTCATTTTATTCGCCTATTAGATGCACAATGAGTTGGAGAATCTGATAAACCCCACTTCCGGTAGTCTAGCTGCAAGAGAAATGCCTTAAATTGCCGTTTGAAGCTTCAACTTTGGGTTCCCAGTTCACGCTATTTGGGTACCGTCAAAAAAAGTCGATTAAGATTTGTCATTTTTGGTAGTCATTTTATTCGCCTATTAGATGCACAATGAGTTGGAGAATCTGATAAACCCCACTTCCGGTAGCCTAGCTGCAAGGGAAATGCCTTAAATTGCCGTTTGAAGCTTCAACTTTGGGTTCCCAGTTCACGTTATTTGGGTATCGTCAAAAAAAGTCGATTAAGATTTGTCATTTTTGGTAGTCATTTTATTCGCCTATTAGATGCACAATGAGTTGGAGAATCTGATAAACCCCACTTCCGGTAGTCTAGCTGCAAGAGAAATGCCTTAAATTGCCGTTTGAAGCTTCAACTTTGGGTTCCCAGTTCACGCTATTTGGGTACCGTCAAAAAAAGTCGATTAAGATTTGTCATTTTTGGTAGTCATTTTATTCGCCTATTAGATGCACAATGAGTTGGAGAATCTGATAAACCCCACTTCCGGTAGTCTAGCTGCAAGGGAAATGCCTTAAATTGCCGTTTGAAGCTTCAACTTTGGGTTCCCAGTTCACGCTATTTGGGTACCGTCAAAAAAAGTCGATTAAGATTTGTCATTTTTGGTAGTCATTTTATTCGCCTATTAGATGCACAATGAGTTGGAGAATCTGATAAACCCCACTTCCGGTAGTCTAGCTGCAAGGGAAATGCCTTAAATTGCCGTTTGAAGCTTCAACTTTGGGTTCCCAGTTCACGCTATTTGGGTACCGTCAAAAAAAGTCGATTAAGATTTGTCATTTTTGGTAGTCATTTTATTCGCCTATTAGATGCACAATGAGTTGGAGAATCTGATAAACCCCACTTCCGGTAGTCTAGCTGCAAGAGAAATGCCTTAAATTGCCGTTTGAAGCTTCAACTTTGGGTTCCCAGTTCACGCTATTTGGGTACCGTCAAAAAAAGTCGATTAAGATTTGTCATTTTTGGTAGTCATTTTATTCGCCTATTAGATGCACAATGAGTTGGAGAATCTGATAAACCCCACTTCCGGTAGCCTAGCTGCAAGGGAAATGCCTTAAATTGCCGTTTGAAGCTTCAACTTTGGGTTCCCAGTTCACGTTATTTGGGTATCGTCAAAAAAAGTCGATTAAGATTTGTCATTTTTGGTAGTCATTTTATTCGCCTATTAGATGCACAATGAGTTGGAGAATCTGATAAACCCCACTTCCGGTAGTCTAGCTGCAAGAGAAATGCCTTAAATTGCCGTTTGAAGCTTCAACTTTGGGTTCCCAGTTCACGCTATTTGGGTACCGTCAAAAAAAGTCGATTAAGATTTGTCATTTTTGGTAGTCATTTTATTCGCCTATTAGATGCACAATGAGTTGGAGAATCTGATAAACCCCACTTCCGGTAGTCTAGCTGCAAGGGAAATGCCTTAAATTGCCGTTTGAAGCTTCAACTTTGGGTTCCCAGTTCACGCTATTTGGGTACCGTCAAAAAAAGTCGATTAAGATTTGTCATTTTTGGTAGTCATTTTATTCGCCTATTAGATGCACAATGAGTTGGAGAATCTGATAAACCCCACTTCCGGTAGTCTAGCTGCAAGGGAAATGCCTTAAATTGCCGTTTGAAGCTTCAACTTTGGGTTCCCAGTTCACGCTATTTGGGTACCGTCAAAAAAAGTCGATTAAGATTTGTCATTTTTGGTAGTCATTTTATTCGCCTATTAGATGCACAATGAGTTGGAGAATCTGATAAACCCCACTTCCGGTAGTCTAGCTGCAAGAGAAATGCCTTAAATTGCCGTTTGAAGCTTCAACTTTGGGTTCCCAGTTCACGCTATTTGGGTACCGTCAAAAAAAGTCGATTAAGATTTGTCATTTTTGGTAGTCATTTTATTCGCCTATTAGATGCACAATGAGTTGGAGAATCTGATAAACCCCACTTCCGGTAGCCTAGCTGCAAGGGAAATGCCTTAAATTGCCGTTTGAAGCTTCAACTTTGGGTTCCCAGTTCACGCTATTTTGGGTATCGTCAAAAAAAGTCGATTAAGATTTGTCATTTTTGGTAGTCATTTTATTCGCCTATTAGATGCACAATGAGTTGGAGAATCTGATAAACCCCACTTCCGGTAGCCTAGCTGCAAGGGAAATGCCTTAAATTGCCGTTTGAAGCTTCAACTTTGGGTTCCCAGTTCACGTTATTTGGGTATCGTCAAAAAAAGTCGATTAAGATTTGTCATTTTTGGTAGTCATTTTATTCGCCTATTAGATGCACAATGAGTTGGAGAATCTGATAAACCCCACTTCCGGTAGTCTAGCTGCAAGAGAAATGCCTTAAATTGCCGTTTGAAGCTTCAACTTTGGGTTCCCAGTTCACGCTATTTGGGTACCGTCAAAAAAAGTCGATTAAGATTTGTCATTTTTGGTAGTCATTTTATTCGCCTATTAGATGCACAATGAGTTGGAGAATCTGATAAACCCCACTTCCGGTAGTCTAGCTGCAAGGGAAATGCCTTAAATTGCCGTTTGAAGCTTCAACTTTGGGTTCCCAGTTCACGCTATTTGGGTACCGTCAAAAAAAGTCGATTAAGATTTGTCATTTTTGGTAGTCATTTTATTCGCCTATTAGATGCACAATGAGTTGGAGAATCTGATAAACCCCACTTCCGGTAGCCTAGCTGCAAGGGAAATGCCTTAAATTGCCGTTTGAAGCTTCAACTTTGGGTTCCCAGTTCACGTTATTTGGGTATCGTCAAAAAAAGTCGATTAAGATTTGTCATTTTTGGTAGTCATTTTATTCGCCTATTAGATGCACAATGAGTTGGAGAATCTGATAAACCCCACTTCCGGTAGTCTAGCTGCAAGAGAAATGCCTTAAATTGCCGTTTGAAGCTTCAACTTTGGGTTCCCAGTTCACGCTATTTGGGTACCGTCAAAAAAAGTCGATTAAGATTTGTCATTTTTGGTAGTCATTTTATTCGCCTATTAGATGCACAATGAGTTGGAGAATCTGATAAACCCCACTTCCGGTAGTCTAGCTGCAAGGGAAATGCCTTAAATTGCCGTTTGAAGCTTCAACTTTGGGTTCCCAGTTCACGCTATTTGGGTACCGTCAAAAAAAGTCGATTAAGATTTGTCATTTTTGGTAGTCATTTTATTCGCCTATTAGATGCACAATGAGTTGGAGAATCTGATAAACCCCACTTCCGGTAGTCTAGCTGCAAGGGAAATGCCTTAAATTGCCGTTTGAAGCTTCAACTTTGGGTTCCCAGTTCACGCTATTTGGGTACCGTCAAAAAAAGTCGATTAAGATTTGTCATTTTTGGTAGTCATTTTATTCGCCTATTAGATGCACAATGAGTTGGAGAATCTGATAAACCCCACTTCCGGTAGTCTAGCTGCAAGAGAAATGCCTTAAATTGCCGTTTGAAGCTTCAACTTTGGGTTCCCAGTTCACGCTATTTGGGTACCGTCAAAAAAAGTCGATTAAGATTTGTCATTTTTGGTAGTCATTTTATTCGCCTATTAGATGCACAATGAGTTGGAGAATCTGATAAACCCCACTTCCGGTAGCCTAGCTGCAAGGGAAATGCCTTAAATTGCCGTTTGAAGCTTCAACTTTGGTTCCCAGTTCACGCTATTTGGGTATCGTCAAAAAAAGTCGATTAAGATTTGTCATTTTTGGTAGTCATTTTATTCGCCTATTAGATGCACAATGAGTTGGAGAATCTGATTAAACCCCCTCTTCCGGTAGCCTAGCTGCAAGGGAAATGCTTAAATTGCCGTTTGAAGCTTCAACTTTGGGTTCCCAGTTCACGTTATTTGGGTATCGTCAAAAAAAGTCGATTAAGATTTGTCATTTTTGGTAGTCATTTTATTCGCCTATTAGATGCACAATGAGTTGGAGAATCTGATAAACCCCACTTCCGGTAGTCTAGCTGCAAGAGAAATGCCTTAAATTGCCGTTTGAAGCTTCAACTTTGGGTTCCCAGTTCACGCTATTTGGGTACCGTCAAAAAAGTCGATTAAGATTTGTCATTTTTGGTAGTCATTTTATTCGCCTATTAGATGCACAATGAGTTGGAGAATCTGATAAACCCCACTTCCGGTAGTCTAGCTGCAAGGGAAATGCCTTAAATTGCCGTTTGAAGCTTCAACTTTGGGTTCCCAGTTCACGCTATTTGGGTACCGTCAAAAAAAGTCGATTAAGATTTGTCATTTTTGGTAGTCATTTTATTCGCCTATTAGATGCACAATGAGTTGGAGAATCTGATAAACCCCACTTCCGGTAGTCTAGCTGCAAGGGAAATGCCTTAAATTGCCGTTTGAAGCTTCAACTTTGGGTTCCCAGTTCACGCTATTTGGGTACCGTCAAAAAAAGTCGATTAAGATTTGTCATTTTTGGTAGTCATTTTATTCGCCTATTAGATGCACAATGAGTTGGAGAATCTGATAAACCCCACTTCCGGTAGTCTAGCTGCAAGAGAAATGCCTTAAATTGCCGTTTGAAGCTTCAACTTTGGGTTCCCAGTTCACGCTATTTGGGTACCGTCAAAAAAAGTCGATTAAGATTTGTCATTTTTGGTAGTCATTTTATTCGCCTATTAGATGCACAATGAGTTGGAGAATCTGATAAACCCCACTTCCGGTAGCCTAGCTGCAAGGGAAATGCCTTAAATTGCCGTTTGAAGCTTCAACTTTGGGTTCCCAGTTCACGCTATTTGGGTATCGTCAAAAAAAGTCGATTAAGATTTGTCATTTTTGGTAGTCATTTTATTCGCCTATTAGATGCACAATGAGTTGGAGAATCTGATAAACCCCACTTCCGGTAGCCTAGCTGCAAGGGAAATGCCTTAAATTGCCGTTTGAAGCTTCAACTTTGGGTTCCCAGTTCACGTTATTTGGGTATCGTCAAAAAAAGTCGATTAAGATTTGTCATTTTTGGTAGTCATTTTATTCGCCTATTAGATGCACAATGAGTTGGAGAATCTGATAAACCCCACTTCCGGTAGTCTAGCTGCAAGAGAAATGCCTTAAATTGCCGTTTGAAGCTTCAACTTTGGGTTCCCAGTTCACGCTATTTGGGTATCGTCAAAAAAAGTCGATTAAGATTTGTCATTTTTGGTAGTCATTTTATTCGCCTATTAGATGCACAATGAGTTGGAGAATCTGATAAACCCCACTTCCGGTAGCCTAGCTGCAAGGGAAATGCCTTAAATTGCCGTTTGAAGCTTCAACTTTGGGTTCCCAGTTCACGTTATTTGGGTATCGTCAAAAAAAGTCGATTAAGATTTGTCATTTTTGGTAGTCATTTTATTCGCCTATTAGATGCACAATGAGTTGGAGAATCTGATAAACCCCACTTCCGGTAGTCTAGCTGCAAGAGAAATGCCTTAAATTGCCGTTTGAAGCTTCAACTTTGGGTTCCCAGTTCACGCTATTTGGGTACCGTCAAAAAAAGTCGATTAAGATTTGTCATTTTTGGTAGTCATTTTATTCGCCTATTAGATGCACAATGAGTTGGAGAATCTGATAAACCCCACTTCCGGTAGTCTAGCTGCAAGGGAAATGCCTTAAATTGCCGTTTGAAGCTTCAACTTTGGGTTCCCAGTTCACGCTATTTGGGTACCGTCAAAAAAAAGTCGATTAAGATTTGTCATTTTTGGTAGTCATTTTATTCGCCTATTAGATGCACAATGAGTTGGAGAATCTGATAAACCCCACTTCCGGTAGTCTAGCTGCAAGGGAAATGCCTTAAATTGCCGTTTGAAGCTTCAACTTTGGGTTCCCAGTTCACGCTATTTGGGTACCGTCAAAAAAAGTCGATTAAGATTTGTCATTTTTGGTAGTCATTTTATTCGCCTATTAGATGCACAATGAGTTGGAGAATCTGATAAACC
>CAWVQA010000650.1:5000-42500 GCA_963932145.1 Acanthosepion lycidas | reverse complement strand
TTCTTTCCTTCTCTTCTTTTCTCCTCTTCTTTCCTCCTCTCCATCTTCTCTTCTTTCCTTCTCTTCTTTTCTCCTCTTCTTTCCTCCTCTCCATCTCCTCTCCTTGTTCTCTTCTTTCCTTCTCTTCTTTTTTCCTCTTCTTTCCTCCTCTCCATCTTCTCTTCTTTCCTTCTCTTCTCCTCATCTTGTTCTCTTCTTTCCTTCTCTTCTTGTTCTTTTTCTTCTTGATCTCTCGTGTTTTTACCATTCGTCCACCGCAAAAAAAACAAAAAGAAAAAAAAAAAAAACACTCCACTATGTGACGAGCGTAGGATTTAAAACAATCCTTCCCCCCTCCACCATCAGTAATGCAATTTTTATATTCTTTTCGACGGTCGGAATTTTGCATGTTACCATCAAAATCTCGTTGTATTTGCGAGAATGTAACGCTCCGAAATATTCGTCTTATGAGCGGCCATCTTTTTATCTGGATATATTTTTGTCTGGACATCTTTTCATTCAATGCAGGTGCGAAGTCTTTGTGCCGACAGTAAGTCATTTTTTTCTTTCTTTACTTTTTCTTTCAGTTCTCCAACCACAGAGAGCTTAGAAAAATTGACCCTCACGGGACATATTGAGGGTAAGCGAGATAGGGGCAAGGCAGCGAACAACTTACCCAACGAGCTTGTGTGAACGGAGGGCGGGAACCTTAGCAAAGCGACAAAAACTGCTAAGAGTCACACGAGAGAGAAAGCTGTGGAGAGCCATGATCGCCTACGTCTTGAAGGGACGCGGCACATAGAAGAACAGAATGCCTCTTTTTAGACCCATCAAACGTATTTAAACCATAACAATTTCTATCTATAACAAAAAGAAAATATCTAATACCCACGTAGATACAAAATAGCCATCACGGTGCACACTTACCTGCTACACGCACAACATTCTATAACGAATTTAAAAATATAAAGTAAATATTAACTTGCTATAATTTTCTTAACCACGTAATAAACAAATGAAACTAAACGCAGGAGGAAAAAAGAATAAAAATGATATAAAAGCGAAATTAAACTATTTTATCAAAACACAAGAACCACAAACTAGAAAAGTTAAAAAAAAATCGTGTAAGATTTAAAAATTATTAAACTGAGGGTTTAAAGTGGCGAGAAAGGCCACTAGCCTTCGAGTGTTTGTCGTATAAGGAAATAGGCGTTGTTAAGTTGAAACTTTCAAAGATTAATAGTTGGATGGCAAAAGAGAAAAAGCAAATTACATCGACATATCACACCGAATTTATTTACTTACATTATTTACTCTTTTTTTTTTTTTTTTTTTTTTTTTAAATTGAATTGCTTGATGAAAATAGTGTACGAAGAAAAGTCGTCTTGAAAAGTTCTTTCTTTCTTTCTTACTGTTGTCAAATCTCCGTTAAGTCGGTTTCGTTTGATATTGCGTAGCGTCCAGTTTCTCGTTGCCATTGTAGTAAGGGGAGAAGGAAACTGCATGAGAAGAGATTTATGGGTCACTCCATGCCGTTAAGCTTCCTTTTTATAAAGTCGACTTCTGCAGAAAGTGACTCAGATATATGTTTTTATTTAATTTCTTTTTGAAATTTTTCATTGGCTGAAAAAGTAATTTTTTTTTGTTTTATTTTTAATACTGAGTTGATTTCTGACATCGTCTTTTGATATGGAGATGAATTTTCCAGACGGACTTGGTTTTTAATTCTCAATACGTTATAAGCAGTCAGAGGGAAAACTTAGAACATTTTTATTTTCCTGTTTAAGGGCTCCAACAAATCTTTAAATATAAATATATATCATCAGAAAGAAAATGAAATCACCATTTACTAATAAAAACTAAAAACTTCTACCACGATCACAACCAATTAGAAAAGAAAAAAAAATTGCGGTGACCATAACTGATTTTATAGACAACGAATCTAAAATGGCTGCATTCATTCATTTTGTGCCGCTGTGGTCACCACTACTCCTTATTTCTGTTGTAATTGTGGTTCATGTTGACATTCAAGGCAAAATAGTGCAATGGCTTGCCGGTTCCTTTTCCTTTTGGTTGTGGAGGTTACCCCGTCCCTCCTCACAGGAGTTCCTCTGTCCATTGGTAAAGCCGTTGACCTGTGGGGCGCAGCTCCTACGCCCAGACTGGCGTCTGGCCGATGACCATTTGACAGAGGTGGGTTAGGGATAGGCGTTCCCTTTCACCGGTCGAGTCGGGAAACCCTTCCGACTACCCTCACACAGTTTAGCCGGCAGGTCGACACCATTGGCCGGGGTGTGGCCGTTGCAGTGCCCATGTGTGAAAGTTGGATGTAAGTCGTAGACTAGTTCACTTCTGCATCCCAATTCATCTGGGTAAAGAAGCAATGTCGACCACTTCGCTGCAAAGGTACTACCACTGACGATACACTCATAAACACACATGACTACAGCAAGAAGAAAGATTTTCCCATAGCGTTATCCACATTGGGAGAAAGGTAAAATCCGATGTAATATGGTGTCATAACAGTAATATCCTGACGTCATAATGACATGACGTCACTGGCGAAACACGCGAAAGCCTGTCTAACAAAAGAGAATGGCAGACCAACAACCTGGTAAGAGGACAATTCTTTTCTTCAATGGTATTTCACTCACTTTAAACTAACTTCACTTGCATTACTTTCTTGGCGCTGCTGTGAAACATTAAAAGATTTTCACCGTTAACACCATATTGTCAATTCACTACAAAATGATTTCTACGCTATCAGACATATGTTAGTGCAATGTATTTTGACGGTTGCGTGAATATCAAAAGGTTTAAGCAGATTAAAAATCTCTAATAGATTTTCTTTGTCAAAATTTTGAAGCGAAAGATATTAAGGGAGATAATCGGAACGCTTCCACAACTCAGTGATTTCCGAGAATAACTTGCATGTTATCGATAGTGAGTTTTCCATGAGAACATCATAGACGAATTCTTGTGTCAAACTAAATTCAGTTTAGTAATACAATAAAGTTATAATGACACTAAGCATATTTGTGATGCTATGTTGCTCATCATTTGCATCGGGTCTCAATTTCGAATATTACTGTGTCTCGGATCAGTTGAAGACTCGACGAGAAGATAGATTTTTACAAATTAACCAAAACTATCGCTTCCATTTGATTTATCAGCACAAATCGGTCTGCTACGAAATTTTGTTGACCAGGGCTCAGTTTTATTTTTATTGAACTAGAATATTTTGGCAACATGCTGACCCATGTTAAAATCCACACAATATTTAATATTGTTGAAGTTATCACTAATATTTTTTTTTGTTGACATTTATAAGCTCTACATTTTGTTCAATTTCGCAGACCAATCGATGAAATTTGAATAAGCTGATTTGTTTGGAAAAATACTTTGACAAAATCCCTAATTCATGGTTTTTATGCACCCTAGTAAAATCAACTGCACTTTGTACCACCTGACCTGTTTGCACTTTTCCCCAAAAATTGGGTTGATAGGTCAACGTATGGCCATTTTAGAGTGTGTAACGGACGGACAAAATAACGGAAGTCACAGAATTTTATATATATATATATATATATATATATATGCATCGCGAATATATGACAAATTTAGCAGATTCCTTTATATTTCAGATGACAACTAATGACTATCGGAATTGATGGTATATAAGAATCCTTGCTTGGAAGATTGGTGCATCACAATCTTCCAAGTTTGTATTCATTTCGCACTAAGATGTTTTGGGGAACAAATGCAATGCATTATCTCTTGCGCCATTTATAGGTAAATTGCAGAGTAGTTTGGGCCTTTTAGCCTTGGTTGACAATCTTTCTAGAACAAAAACCACTCTGATTCCAAACAAAGAAATACCAAAATGTCATAGGCTTGTATGACAGGGAGCGGTCGATCGACTCTCATGTCTTCATATTTTTCATACTTTAACCTTTTATCGATAAAATAATTGTCTGGCATCATAACAAGGTCTTAAAATATGTTCCATTAGACGAATAATGGGAACCAAAAAGTTAGGGTTGATTTTAGAAGCTTATTGTTGAATATGATGGTTTTTTTTATTAGTTGATCAAAAGAACTCGTTAATCCGGAAAGTTTTTTGGGGCATGTGTGTCGGAAAATAGTGTATTTTGTTTTTTGTTTTCCCTTTTGAATGAAGTTAAAAAAATACTTGATATACGACAGTGTGTCAGTATATCCGTAGCTTTACATGTAAATATTAACTTAGGCACGGTAGAGCAATGGATTGTAGAATCGGAGAGCTGAGTTCGAATTCCAGTCGAGTTCATTACATTCACTTACGAGCTAATACCTTTCTCAAAGGTATGGATCCGACTTTTCTTCCCAAAGTTATGGGTAAATTGAAGGACGGACTGGGTTCTATTGCCTTCGGTGGTAACTGGTGAAAAACAAAGAAAATCCTGAATTCGAAACTATGTAGCCCCTGACGGAGCACATACTATGCAGCTAAAGAAAGGATTGTTCGCATTGACTCGATGATCCCGACTACTGTCGCCTCCCCCTAGCTATGGATAAATAGGACATACTGGGCTCTATAACTCCGTCTCATTAACTTAATTTTGATCTGAAAATATCACTGTATAATGTTTAAGCTACTCTTATGTACGAAATTATAGGTGCCGGCACGATTAAATGATTTCTTTCAATCCTCCCCCATCCCCCGGTTTTTATTTGGTAAGCCACGCTAATTATTTTTCAAATAATTTTCACTATTTTCTTTCAGTTTATTAAAATTATATAAAAATAATCCCTGGCGGAACGTTTATTTGAACCAACATGATTATTTTTTCCTAATTCATGACGCTTACAGACGGCAATTGTATTTGGTACAAAAGACTACGTGATTAATGTTCAACATTGAATTAAGTGCATTGACAAGGGAGGAGATTAAGTTGAAATATATTTTGGTGCTATTACAATTCAGCATCCTGCCTCAAAACGCTATTTGTTTCCTGCTTATTAAAATCTGTATGATGACATTTTAATTGAACGCGTAGAAACTTTATTTTCAACCAAGACATTCATCATCACCGATCTGGATAAACTCTGCAAAATAAGCACCCATCATATGTTACTCTTTGATTTCCACTCTGCATAAAGACCCACCCATTTGCTCAGGGTGATTAGGTGTAGGGGAGTGGCTAAACAACTGGAAGGCGGAGACAAACGTATAATTGCGTAATATGTAATTTTTTTCGTTATTAGGCTGCGGATTTATTGACTTATCTATGCATCAGTGTGTATGCGACTGAATTTATACCTGTCAAGCTTTTCGAATCGGAAATCCAAGAAAATTAGTTTTTACTTCCATTTTGAAAAAAGTTATTAAAACCTGATGATGTAATGGAATAACCTGTCATCCTCTTGAATGACTACACTATAGGTAGTAACTACCTATCAGTATCTGTAAATCAACGGACTACAGAGACTAGCTGGGATCTGTTACTCAGCTCTTGGCTGTTGTCGAACTCTCTGCCTTCGGGCAGAGAGGAACCCGGACGAGGCTATGCCGAAGAGTAGAGTCTCGTCCGGGGAGGGAGACAGATCGGAACCCGTTTATCCGGGGTTTACGGGGTATTTTTGGCTGAGCCTACGGGCTCGGATTGTCCTACATTAAATTCAACCTTGTGCCACATTCTACCCCGTGGGGTGGTTGGTAAATATTACTAGCTTGAATCTGTTGAGTACGACTCAGACTTACGCGAGAACTACCAACCTTCCAATAGTAGCACTCACTACTGGATTGACTTGCAATAACCTTGTGCATAACTGTTACCTTTATTCTTATTGTACTTGTTCACTACAATAAACCTTTACTTATTTTATCCACCTTGTTTTTCAAGTATGTATTTCTATTAGCACGGAATATAACAAAGACTTCCAACAGCAACAACAACTCATCTCTTCTCTTACCTAGCCCAGGTGGCTCAATGTGGAAAATATCTATAAGTCAACGGACTACAGAGACTCGTTGGGATCTGTTGAGTACGACTCAGACTTACACGAGAACTACTGACCTTCCGATAGTAGCACTCACTACTGGATTGACTTGCGACGACCTTGTGCATAACTGTTACCTTTATTCTTATTGTAGTGGATTTTTTACAGTAAACCTTTACTTATTTTATCCATCTTGTTTTTCAAGTATATATTCCTATTAGCACGGAATATAACACCTGACAATGGCAAAACAAATTCTTTCAAAAATCCGTAATGACTGTTCGGCCTATTTTCTTTTCCGTTTTTTTCTTTTTCTTCTTTTCTTTTTTCCAGCGAAGAAACTTTCGAGCCATCAATCATCAACAGCTGAAGGAAAAAAGGAAGCAACGCTTTCTCCTGGAACTAATTCCTTGGCCCGACGTGCATCTAACAGTAAGTAAAGAGAAAAATGAAATAATAAAAATGTTCAGATTTGCTAACTGGGTTCAATCGTTGATAACATTCACTTAAATGATTTTAAGTTTAAATACAGCGCGATGAAGCAGAAACGTGTTGAAAATTTGAAATTAATTATAAAAAAGAAACGGGTGCTTGATACTAAAATTCCTTTTAGGCGACCAGATTTTTAATCAACTCTTATCAACAAAGAGGCTTATTGATGAGTTTCTGTAGTCAGTTTTTTCTGGTTTGTAATAAAATTCCCTAACCAGTTTCCTTCAAACCAACAAAGTAGTGTAAACCAAACAATCCAACACCACGTGTCTTCTGTTCGCTACAGCAGTCGCACTTCTCTGTCACTTCTTTAAGCACCTTTTATAGATTGAGTGACATTTTAAATGGTAAATATTGGTTTTGTTACCCGTGCACTAATATCCCTTAAAATTTTTCAAAAATTGTCATAATTTCGTGCAAATGTACATGCTGAACTCGAATTAACAATTAAATTATGAAGAAACCTTACCGTTTTGGAGTTAGCGACAAGAAAAAAAATCGGACTTCTTGTTGGTCATTCGTCGCCCATTATGAATTCAGTGCGGGATACCTAAACCGGCGTAATAAGAAAGTTTGGCCTATTTACTTCTTTTACAGACTTTCCTTGCAGAAAATCACTACGCACGGGTAACAAAACCAATATTTACCCTTTAAATTTGCATAGGTTAAACGAGATTCTCGTGAAAGTCCTACCGACTCCGAGATCTATCTTTCTTAAAGATACGACTCGTAAAGTTTCCATTTCCTGTTTGGGAATATTTCACATGCAAAACACGTCCAAACCCGCTTTCGTCACGGAGGTCAGCCGTTTTCAAATGTTAGTCAAACCACAAAACAAAATTATTAATAAAAACGAAGTAAAACGGTTTAAAAGTAGTTTGATCCATCATCTCGTGGTGGTGAAAATACATGACAGATAGATTGACAAGTAGGTACTTCAAAAGATTCGCGATGCTTAAGGTTTAAAATTAATTTTAAAAAAGGAAAAAATTTTATTGGCGCTTTTATTTTAGTTTTAATTTCCAGCTAATAAATGTAATGTTTCCAATAAGCAGAATAGTTTGCTGTATTTCAAAACTAATTTAAATTAACTGGAATGAATTTTCGTTTTGAATAACATTCACTGATTTTAGCGCCATTTTTAGTCATTTGTCATCGCAATGTAATTTTCTTTATTAAAAATCTTTCAAACATAAAATATACTTTTCTGAAATTTTATTTGAGGAATATTAGCCGATTTAAAGTTTAATTAATCTGATTTGAAACAAATATGACTTAATTTTAAAACATTGCAGAAATCCATTTTCTAACACGGCGGTAGCTATTTATTTTAGGTGTTGACAGCTTGAATGACAGACGGAAGTTTAATGTTTTTCTACGGTGGACATATCTGTAAAAATTACTTGAGGAATATAATGTGAGCGCCTTTTTTATATAATTTTTAACTACCCAGTAATTTTAAAAACTTAGAAAATTATATGTAATCTACTATTTTATTGAATTTTAAGTACTTTGGCTTTAAATTTACTATTGTATTCTGATAATATCGTGTATGGACGTCCCTATTTACAAAAATCGACACGCTTATACACACAAAATCTTTTAATTCTTTTGAAAATATTGGTGTTCGATGAATTATACTAAGCTTTTCCATTTATGATTAATAAATATTGCTTTTACCGAATAACAACCGAATTCTTGTAAAAATTCATTATTCTGCGAAATTTTGTTTTCTTAAGATAATAGTATTGAATTAAAACTTTACTTAAATAATGTCTTAGTTTTATTGCATTTTTTTATTTTACGATTCAGACCAGATTTTCGGTAACTGAGGCTCCTATCTAACAAAAATTGATGATTTATATTCTTAAAAGGGTTCTGTTTTTCACTAATATAAATTCATTAAAAGGCACAAAATTTAATTTCTCGAAATTTCACATCAAATAAGTAGGGGTAACAAATTTAAAAAAAATATTTTACCAAGATTTTCTAAAGAAATCATTTCTAAACTAATTTCATTCATTTGTAAAAAGTTTATGAAAATTTCATTAAAATCCGACAATTATTTGATTTTTGCAAGAATTTTGAAATGTTTTTCACCACAAAAAAAAAAAAAAAAAAAGAAGTTTTTAACCAAAATGATTATGAAACTGTTTTTCTTAATTTGGGGTCATTTTTTCATCATGGTATGCTCTTTTTAGCAAATCAGTGGAGGTACGAACTTAAAGTTGAGTTAGACAGAATTATTAATATTATGTTGGCCAATCAGTGAATCCAAAATAATCTGCGATTGCGTCAACGTTGTTCGTTGACGTGATTGGTCATTTCTGTTCTAAAGTGGGATATGCAATTTTTGTGAAGTGTGTCCACTGTAATCAGATTCACATCGCCATAAAAATGAATAAATAACAGATGTTTTTTAATCATTTTACTTCAGGCAAGGCAATAAAAACACTAAAACGCAAAGGGTTACTGAATACGAGAAAATATGAGAAAAAAATCACTATTACGGTGAAAGAACAATAAAAGAAGAATTAAGAAGATAACGATTGGCATTGCATTTAAGTATTTGAAGATTAAAGTTTGATGGGAAGCAAGAAGCCGGAAGAGAGTTCCACAAGCGAGAAGTGCGATAGAAAAAAATGTTAGCATAGAACTTACGCTTACATCGAGCTATTTCAACTGTAAAATTATAAATTTTAAATTAATAAGTAGTTTAGTCAATACAATGTACTAAATATAATACTTAGCGATAATATATTGAATATTCATAATAAAATAAACTTGATAACACTTATTTTAAAAGAAACAATCTATGCATACCACATCTTTAAAAATATATTTTCATGAATTATTTCAAGATGATAAAGGAATAAGAATATAATAAGAATTATAATAAACAATGAAAAGCATAAAAATAAATTAAAAAAATAACTTTCCTGGAGCAAAAAAAAAGTACATTCATTACGGCATCCAGCGTTCTATCAAAAGAAGAAAGTGTAATGATACAAAAGGCGCTTATCTCCCTTTGATTGAAGTTATGTCCCATGGTCACATGACGACCGCTTCGTGACGTCACTCCATATAGTGACTCAAAATGGGAGTCGATTTGGAATTTGTGAAAAGCAACCAAACGAAAAGGTTGTTTTCTTTTAGCGAGCCAGCCACCCCAATGGCCCAGGCTGAGGTTCTACCTCCCCAGTAGCCTGCAAGCACATCTAGAGTCCTAAAAATGGCTTCTCCAGATCAGAAACATATTTAAATTATATGTAAGACCTTTCCTCTTTGTTCCTTCTTATATTAGGTTGGTGCAAAAATAATGACGTAATAATGTCGTTTTTTTTTTTACGTTAAAAATACGTCAATAAACGACATTATTACGTCATAATTTTTGCACCAACCTAATACTTTGCTTTGCTGTTGGAATATCACGATCCTTGCTAATAGACGAAAAAAAAAAAAAACTAGAGGCAAACATTAAATACAAATAAATTCACCGCTGTAAATCAACGTATGATAATAATTTGTGAAGTAAACCTAAGGCTGACATTTCACAATGGTCCAAACATGTGAGCAACGACGAAGTTGAGGGTCTCTGAGGCAATATAATGAGGAAAGAGGTCTTGGAAAATCATCACATGACATACTTAATGTGTTTGAGTAAATGGATTGTGGAACAGGGCTTAGGAGAAATAATAGAGACAAAGTTTATTAAGAGCTACAAGGAAGAGGAAGTTGTGGAGAGTCATGATCGCCTACGTCCTGAAGGAACACGGCACATAAGAAGGTGAGGTGAGACATGTTTCGTTTTCTGTTCATTTAAGTAAGCAACAAAAATGTGAGACTTGAAATGAAACTTGTCTCCCCCACCACACACACACATGCACGCACCGTCTTCTTCATGTACCGTGTCCCTTCAGGACGTGGGGGATCATGTCTCACCGCTACTTCCTGTCCTTAGTAACACTTAGTAAAGTCTTTTTCTTACATCTCCTAATCGCTAATTCACTTCTCCTTTTATGTGCTATATCACTTCAGGGTATGGGCAGTTATGGCTCTCCACAACTTCCTGTTTTTTGTTATCCGAAGTAATTTTTGATCCTTTGACATCTCTAATTGTTCTTGTCCTTGTTCACTTCTTCTTTTATGTGCTATGTCACTTCAGGATATGGGCGATTAAGGCTCTCCACAATTTCCTGTCTTTTGTTGCTCTAAATAACTTTTGACCCTTTACCACGCTTCTTTTTCCTTGTTATATCATTCATCTATACAAGTCCGTTAAGTAAGTTTCTCTTGCCTTCGATTCTCTTATCTTCATATGTCCTGTGAGTGTTACAATCTCTAAACCTTCTTTCTTTATTGCGGCCTACAAATTTCACCCGCCTCTTTCTGGTTGTAAGTATAAGTTTTCTTGTTCTTATATTCCTTAAAACTTCTTCGTTATTTACATGTTCTGTCCATAGTATTCTCCAGCATCACATCTCTGTTGCTTCAAACCTCTTCATCTGTGAAGAAATTGTTGTGCATTCCATTTTGAATATTAGGTATTACAAAGCTATTTTCCTATGTCTTAATATTTTGCTTAACTTCTGGAAGGCATCCTTGGTTATTTCCTATACACCTACAGATTTCTGTGTCCCATTCTCTATCGCCTGTTAATACACTATCCAGACAGTTGATTTTCTGATACAATTTGATTTTGACAGCCCCAATATGTCGCTCACACCGCGAGCTGTCTCTTTTGCTGTCACCCATACATTCTGTCTTTTTACAGTTAATAGTTAGTCCTTTCTTCCCGCTTTCCAATACTTCATTGTCTAAGAGTTCTTCCAGTTTTCTTTCTGTGTCTATCATCGACACAGTGTCATCCGGATATCTTAGGCTGTTAAGATTATGCTTGCTGATAATAAATCCTGCTAGATCTTCTTGAATCATCCTGGTAGGATCATCTTGTTATACAGATTAAATAAAACGCGACCTTGTCTCACTTCACTTTCTATTTCTATACATTCACTGAATCCGTTGTCTATTCGGATGCAGGCTGATTGTTCCCATTAAAGCTTACGGATTATTATTATAATTTTATGGCTTTGCGCGTTGTATAACGGTTGCATGGAACTAGCAAGCCGAGTTAACAATTTCCACGCCAGATAACCACTTAAACAAAACTTCTTCAAATTTAATTAAATACGAAGGACCAAAACTACCAAAATAAAAAAAACAGGTTTAGTCTGTGTTTATAAAAAAAAAAGATAAGCTTAAAATTATTTTTTTTATTTTTTTATAAACATAAACTAAACTTAGAAAAACAAGTTACATTTATTTTGGTAGTTTTGACCTGAGCTTATTGGTTACATTATAGAATCGTTCATATTTCATACTCACCTCCGAGATAAAATACACTCTTCCATCAGAATCAGTTTTAACCAACCAACACCTCCCATTGCAAATCTCGACTTTCTATTAGTCGAGACATGTAACAATTGTTGAAAAACTGTTTTCGCGCCCAGTTCACTGGATCCTATTTTGGTTTCCAGAAAAAAATAAAAAGGACCATCTCGACCCAATTCACCAGTCAGTCAATAAACTTCAGAGAGATGCCACACAAATCCACGCGTGTCACTAATTTGACTTAAGATACTTTTCGCACGTCAAATGCTGACTCAAACATCAACATAATCTCTCACATCTCTTTTACAACTTTCTAAGAAAAGTGTTCTTACACACTACTAAAATAGAAATTGTATTTTAACAAAAGACAAACACAGAACAATCCAAGGTAAACAACTCTGGAGAATTTAGACAATTAGGAGTTTGTATGCGTGAATAAAGTAGGGTTTCTAGTTTATTCACGCATACAAACTCCTATTTTATTCACGCACACAAACTACACAAATTTCTGTATAAATAATATTTTCCATTTTACTGTTTGACCAGTTCTTAAACACTTGAACTATTTCGAACTGTAAATCAATAAGAAACCCAATTTATCAATGGTCAATTTCTTGCATTATCAAGCTACAAGTTTTCAAAATGTATATTAATTGTACATAAATGCATTGTTGTTTTATTGAAATCTCATAATCGGTGTTTCTTACTCAATTGCCTTGTGATTGATTCATTTTTGAATGTCTAGATTCTATATTGTTGCGGATTAATATTGTGAACATGTCCGTAAACTAACCATCTGATACCAAATTCAAACTGATAGCAATCCCAACAAGATATTTAGTGAAATTCCTCAGTGGGGAATACTAAGAGAGGATAAAGGAATGAGAAGACCTTAGTAGATAAAGGGGTAACGAAGCCAAAAATCTATTACTTTGGCCCAGCCACGGCAATCAACAGAGTGAAAAAGAGAATACACTATCGTAAAGGTTCAAGTTGGAAAAGTGCAACAGACTGCCGGTTGCAACCTAGATTAGGATTTCCCGTCAAGGTCAAGTAAATTTTTTCAGTTAGAAAAAAAACCCACCGTATTGGTAGAAATAGTAACTCCAGTGTAAAAAGCACAAAAATACAGCAAAAAGGCTGCTTTTATTAAGATAGTAAAATATGTCACATGACACTCGTAAGTCACGTGATGCACCAAATTTACATGATCAGTAAAAAATAATGTCGGAAAAAGAGTAACGAACTTTACCTTCACTGCCACTGTTAGAGGAGGGAGGAGAAGAAAAGAAGAAGAAAAAAAACATGTAGCGGTGAAGATATAAAGAACACACGCGGGTTAAAATTTCCTGCTAGCCAGTCCAGCTACATGAGAATGTTGGACTTTAATTAAGTCCAAAGAAAACAAACAATACCGATAATTATATACAAACAAATATATGTATTAACAACAAGTTACAAGCACATGGACAGTTACAGTTGAGTGCGTGTGGTGAATATTATGTGTGTGTATTGTCGTGAGTGTTCGTACGTACGTGTATTGTTCTTAGCGTGTTCCCAGAATTTGGGAAACGCTGTATCTGTGAGAGCTCACATATGCGAGGTGGTATAAGGCCCAAGGCCTGAGGGGAAAAAAAAAGAAATCGAGGCAAAGGGTCACCCAGTATTTATAGCCAGGGGAGAGAGACCCCGGGTGAAGGGTTAAGGAACTATGGAGGAGATAACTCCGACAAACATTTGCCTTACCTGTGATCGTTTTTATTTTACCTGATCATGCAAATTTAATTTAATAAAAATTTCCATTTTGTCATCCATAAGTGAAAGTATTTCAAAATCATACTAAAAACTTACAAATAAATTTTTCAAAAATTAAAAATTCTTGCTAGAATTTTCCTTGTCAAATCTGAAAGAAAATAATGTTCAAGCACCAACTCTCAAAAAATTGTTTTTTAAAGTTTTATTGAATTATTTTTTATAAGGTTTTCGGACAAAATGTTTTAATTTAATATGGCATTTTTTCCAGCAATATTTCTGTAAAAGAGTATAACAAATGTTTCACTTCATCCCCAATTGTTCACGATGTATAGAAAAGAAAAGTGTAACTAAGAAAAAATATTTCCAAAAAGTTTTTAATAGAATTTTCTATTAGGTTGGTGCAAAAATAATGTTGTTTTCTCAAAGAGTAACATATGTGAGAAAACGACATTATTTTTGCACCAACCTAATAATAGAAAAACCCATTCAAACCCAAAATTTAATTAAAATCGTATAACTCCATGATTTTTTTTGTAAATTTTTAAAAACAAAGGGTAAATATTTTCTTATAAGTTTTCATTTAGGAAAAACACATACATATAAATTATCTGGTACTTTCGGATTTCATAAGGAATTTCAAAGAATTTTTGCTGATAATTCTGTGACTATACAAGGTATGTCTGAAAAGTAACAGGACTGGTGTCACAAAAATTTATTTCAATTTCAAGCAAAAAAGTACATGGTAATCTCCCTTGCGTCTAATGCCATTTACCATTCTTCTCTTCCACGTTTCTATGCACTTCTGGAAAGATTCTTTTTGGATACCCGTCAGATTCATCGTTACGGTCCTCTTGATGGTCCCTTTGAGCACGGGGAAAAGAAGACTGTCACACGGAACAAGATCAGATGAATAGTGAGGTTGTTCCAGTACGGCGATGTTCTTCTCGGTCAGGAACTGCCGGATGCTCAAGGCATTGCAGGTGCATTGTCGTGACAAAGCAGCCACGATTTGTCCTGCCACAAAAGCTTGTGAAAAAAATGTAATAGTTGCAGAAAGCTTATTTCATGTTTATTTCAAGATATCATGTCTGATGATAACCTACACAATCCGCTTCTCCTTGTTTCGTCCAGACCTCACGCAGCACACCCAGCCCCGTTAATTTTTAGACACACCTCATATGCATTATGTTTTTTTGTGTGTATATAACACACACAGATACACATACACACACATATTGTTAATGTATATATTTTAATTAGAATTGTTAATTATAATTAAGATAATTAACTTTTTTACAGATAACATTTACAAATATTTCCTGTGATTGACGATATATCGATATTAATTATGAATAAAATAGAATGAATAATTATAATGTGAAACTCTAAACCTCTCACGTGAAAATATCCCTTGCCATTCATATCACTAATTGTGTTAAAAGTTGTTTACTATTTTATTTTTCATTTTGCAGCTGAGAAAAATAACAGCCGAGTTCCAATTAGTCTCCCCGTCACATCGATTGGCACCAGTATACAAGACGATGGCAAAACTAAAAACGGTAAGAATGCTTTCGATTTGATGTCAGGTTAATTTTGTGATGGGAATTTTAGAGGCTGATAGAAACGTTTCTGGACGAATTAATATTAAAAAAATCATTTTCAATGCATTTTGATAATAAAAATCATTGGCCAATGGATTTTGACAATAAAAATCATTGGCCAATGGATTTTGATAGTAAAAATCATTGGCCAATGGATTTTGACAATAAACGCCTTTTCCTTGTAAAAATCATTAGTTAATGCGTTTTCCTTGTAAAAGGCAGTGGTCAATGCTTTTTTTTTAAGTCAAGATCATTGTTCAATGCGTTTTCCTGGTAAAAATCATTACCAGATATA
This sequence comes from Acanthosepion lycidas, assembly GCA_963932145.1. Taxonomy (NCBI): domain Eukaryota; kingdom Metazoa; phylum Mollusca; class Cephalopoda; order Sepiida; family Sepiidae; genus Acanthosepion; species Acanthosepion lycidas. Next base: position 27,005 of record CAWVQA010000650.1, on the reverse strand, counting down.
TCGGCCTGTTTTTTTAATGGTTAACAATATTCGTCTGATTGGTCATTTCTGTTGATTAATGGGTTCGTTCCTTACTGCGTGATTCATAGAAAATCCAACATTAAATAAACCCACAAGGGTTGACATATTGTAAAACCAACCAAATCAAGATCTTAAAATCTAGATTACGATACTTGCTATTTCCCTTCGTGCAGTAATTGTTTGATTCAGAATTTGATCTGTCGTTACTAATAAAACACACAATGTTTATTCTTTATTTAAAATCGATTTTTTGGTGGAATTTTAAAAACGTTTATCCCATTCTGCTTCGACAGGTGCAAATAATCAGGTATCCATGAGACAACTGACAAAAACTAAATCAAAATCTCAGTCGTCAGATTTTGACATCGGCCGACAAAGTAAGAAAAATATTTTATGTGTCTTTTGTCCAGCATGTCATTCTATCCCTGTGGTTAGGATACTGAAACAGTGTACAAATGATATACGATTCAATTTTTTTTTTTTTTTTTTTTAAAAGAAGAAAAATCTTAGACTCAGAAAAATATATGAAAGAAGAATTCTTTTGCACTAGAGATTAATTTTTAATATACAACGTGTGTTAGCAAGTGCGATACCCTGTCTTCATCAGCCGCCGACCAGGGGTGATATCATGGTTTCGGTGGCTATGGCGGGACCGCCACCCCTGGCGCCACCAGCAGCGTTTGCCACCAGGCAGGGTATGAAGATAAACTAATTAATCGTTCCTTTAAGTAAAATCTATCTGCAATTAAAGTTTCCTGAACGCGTTTGTCGTTATTGACGCGCTCGTAAAAATCGTTATAAACGACCGCGCAAATATCTCACTTGCGCATGTTAGGTCGTGATGTTGCGCGCATTTTATTTGCTTGTTTTGATCTCGACCAAATCCAACTTGCCGCGTGTTGAACAGTTTTTTGAATGCGATGGGAAACGCTTTTCAACCAACGGCCAGTGATACCAAATCTATGGCGGGACTGCCACCCCTGGCGCCACCAGCAGTGTTTGCCACCAGGCAGGGTATGAAGATAGACTAATTAATCGTTCCTTTAAGTAAAATCTATCTGCAATGAAAGTTTCCTGGACGCGTATGCCTTTATTGAATTTATATTTATTGAATTACGCTGTTTACATGCGGGGTTATTGTCCTCATTTTGGTTGTCATCAACGTTTCGGCTGTTGTGTCCTGCGGCTTTCTTCAGCAACACTCATCAGTAGGGCGGGTTGATGTTTCACGTTTTTTAGAAAATAAAATTTGCACTTAATGTGAAAACTGGGATATGATTTGATAAATACTGACAGCAAAAATTCATAACTTTTACCTCGTTTTGAGCATTTATTTTTCAACCCATCTGAAAAAATGTACAGAAATACCTCATTTTCACATGTTTTTACCTACAAACTGACTTCAAACTTTTACTATTTCAAGAATAAATCCAAATAAAATGAATATCTTTTGTATTAGATACAATTGAATGAAAAATATATTAAAAGTAGAATTCTAATTATGAATCACCACAAGCAAAATATGTTTTACTGTATTCGATATGTACAACTGTGTCAAAAATTGTAAAGATTACAAAAATGGCGACTCAATGAATAAGATTTGTTCGATCCTTTGTTAGATGATAATTAATAAAAACAGAAAATAGATAAAATTAATTTTAAGACATTTTTATGTTTATACATTCTTTTTCATAATGTGTGACGTCATTTGTTTACATTTGGATAGGCATCGAGCAGATATGAATGTACGTGAGAAAATCATGGAAAATTGTAGTTAAAGAAACAGTAAAATCGACCTTGCTAACCGAAACGCTCCTCTGTGGCCCAATCGGTAAAAGCACGTCAAGCTATATGACGATTCCGTATAGGATACAGGTTCGATTCCTGTCGGAGAATGCATATTTTCTATGACAATTTCTCGGATATTCAGGCCAGTAAATGTTGTTAATACTGTTTATTATAAACAGAGCATTTACTTAAATATTTGTATCTATAAAAAAAATGTATAAACATAAAAATGTCTTAAAATAATTGTCGGACTTTGTCCATTTCATAAAAGTTTATATATAACACCCTAATACTGCTGGGCACAAATTATAAGACAAAATGTTTTAAATTTGCATTGTTTATTGAAAATCGCACTAAAACTACTGCACTGTATAACTTATAATATACTTAAATTGTTCAGTACAATTAATTTCCCTTTGAAGTAAATGAAGGTCTTATTTAATGGCACACTGATTTAGTAATAATGTGTTTGTGCCTTGCATCTGGTCAATATAAAATTTGTTAAGCTTCAGTAAATTATAAAGTTTCTAAGTCTGTGCTATAAAGCTTTTATCGATCACTGGAATTAAATTCCAACGTGTTATGATTTTAAAACTAAACTTAATCTTTTAAACTCGTTTCCTCAAAAAATGATAACGATTTGGAAAGAAATGTCTTGTGTCGTTATTTATGATGTCAAACTGCAAGTTTCAAATTGAATGCGATACCACGCTTCCAAAATCGACCAGTTTTACTCAGCGGGTAGGTTAGGTTTACGGCTCCAAGTTCCCCACAAAGAATTGTTCCAATACGAAAACAGCCGAATGGATTAAAGCATTTGTTCGTGAATTGAGTGACACAGTAATTGTGAGTTCAATCCTTAGGTCGGGCAGTGTGTACTTGAGATACAGTGGAAACGGTGAGTTGTAACTAAAAATAAAAACTAAACAGTAATAAAAATAAGAACTAGATGAGCTCTCCCTAGACATGGGCAGTGGAGATTAAATAAAGCGTTCAGTTCAGAATTTACTATCAACTGATGAAGGCCGGCGATTATGATAACAGTCTTCGTATAAATAACGATAACGCCTCATCCCACAGATACAGACAGAAATTACGAATGACATTTGATTTTCGACACGACGAAGCAATTGTCACCTTTGACACACACACACACACACACATATATATATACATATGTGTATATATATATATATATATATATAATAAGCAATAAAATTTAAAATTACCTCATATGGGGAATAGTCTATTTCGGTAGAGGAAGATATCGGCCGTCTGTCTTATCTTGTGGATTGAGTTCGTGTCTATACAGTTAGGGGGCGCAGGAAATAGAATTTAACTGTGAAAGCTAAAAGTTTGAGTCAGATGAGACAGGGGTCAGGGGAGGGTGGAAGCTATTTGTCTTAAAGGGAAGAAGCTTTATAAAATTAAACCCGAATATTAAACTTAAGACATTAATTTGGGGTTATATGAAAAATGAAATATTAATTTAAAATTTAGAGGAATAAAAAGAGGTTTAAAAATAACTTTAAAATATATAGATAAAAATAATGTAAAGGATAAATGTAAGGAGGGTCGGGGAGATCATAGATTGGAGGGAGTTTATAAATTAAAAATAATATAGTATAAAGAGGTTATAGAGAGGGGAATAAAAATATAGAAATTAGAATTAGTTATACTTTCGATATTTGAAGAGTTAGAGGGGAGTGAATATTATGGAAATATAATAGCTAATTAAGTCAAACCTGTATTATGGAAATTTGAATTTGTTTTCATGTTATCATTTTAACACTAATTCATTCCTCCGAATCAATAGTTGGCTTTGATTATTGTATTTTATTATTCTATATCTTTCTTCTAAATATAAGTCACACCTATCTCTAAGACTATAATGAGTACATGCTGAACCTATAATTTTCCAAGTTTGGAAAATTATAGGTTCCGCACGTATAATTCTATTGAATCAGAGAAATGAATTAGTGTTAAAATGTCAACATAAAAACAAATTCAAATTTTCATAATGACTTTGCACTCAACGAATGGGAGGTTACCTCAGATCAACCCAGTGCCTGGTTTCTCTAACGTCACACTGACTGCATGGTATTTTCCGCCACGATTCAGGCTTAGTCACATACTACAAAATGTCGTATAATGATCGAGCTTTTCAGCAAATCGCTGTTTTTTGTTTTTTTTTTTGTTTTGTTTTCTTGCAGAAAATTTAACCCGTAGATTCAGCGGACAGGATAAAAATAGAAAATGTTGGGCGTGGCTTGAAGAAAGTAAGAATCTATTACTTTTTATTTTCGATTTTTTTTTTTAATTAAAATTCTTTTTGTTAATTCTTTTATCAGGAATATTTCATTTCTGGTTTTGTCTGAAGTAACGCTTTTTCCCACTTCAAAATAAATAATGAAAAATGAACTCACTACTGTAAAACTCATCTTTAAAAATAATCCATATAAATGTATATGTAATAAAATGGAAAAGAATGAAGATTTTCAATAATCTATACACATATAATTTGGATTGCACCTTTTGAGTTGGAATCTTGGAAAGTGGGAAATGGCATTCTGACTTATGAAAAAGCCCCACTAGGCCAAAGAGGTTAATAATCAGTGGCCTAATTAATGAATATTTGATGTAATGGAATAAACCGTTACCCCCATGAGTGACTACAATATAGGTTGGGGAGATCATAACTACCTATAAGTATCCGTAAGGCAACGGATTACAGTAAACTCGCTGGGATCTGTTCCAGCAAGACGGTCGAACTCTCTGCTTTCGGGCAGAAAGGAACCCGGACCCAGAGTCTTGTTCGGGGAGGTTGACCAAACCGATTCTGTTTTTACAGTTTCTACGGGCATTTTTTCGCCGAGCCTACGGGCTCGGAAAACCCACGTAAAACTCGGCCTTGTGCCACATCTTTTACTCGTGTGTGTGGTGGGGGGGGGGGGGCAAGTAAATATTAAGTTGCTGGGATCTGTTATTCAGATCTTGGCTGCTTTCGAAGTTTCTGTCTTCGGGCAGAGAGGAACCCGAACGAGGCTATGCCAAAGGGCAGGGTCTCGTACAAGGAGGTAGACAGACCCAAACCTGTTTATGCTGGGCTACGGGGAATTTTTGGCCGAGACTACATTCAACTCGGCCTTGTGCCACATCCTTCCTTGTGGGAAGGCAGGTAAATGCTGACTTGCTGGGATATGTTGAATACGACTCCGACTTACTCGAGAGCTATTCGACCTTCCAAACAGCTGCACTCACCACTGGTGTTACAATAACCTTTATTTAGTTATCCACCATGGTGTGGTGCCAGTGATATTCCTATAAGCCCGGAATATAACAATATTACACTGCAAATTATTTATTTAATGACGTTGCGGTGCCATTCCCAACCCAATGTGGCGCCCATATCATTTGTCCTACTTGACATACACAACTTAGAACAGTTTTTACTCTTTTACTTTTTCATGTATTGTTTTTTTTTATGGGAAAACATTTATTCTTCGAATAATTGCGAAAGTATAGAGCGCCTGCTATAGAGCAACGGCTACTCAACGAGTCTTGCAAACCGTTCAAAAGAGCAATACTTTCGATCATCAGTAAGTGCTATAATCTTCTGGTCTTGTGCCAGACTAGCTAAAATAACTAAATATAAGAGACGCTCCAAAAGAAATGCCTCTTGTTTCCACGGAAGTGACAACAAATACAGGGGGCACACTATTGCCATTACATAGAGTAATTTTGCAGCTATTTTTCTGCAATATTTTCACCATCAATGAACAAAGATCCTGAAAGCTGCACTCAAAAAACTCACTATTGTCACTGTTGAAACACGTTAACCATCATCTAATTATGCCCATATTCTCTGTTTGGTTTTCGTAAACTTTCAACAAGCGACAATGAATGTCTATAACCGTGATGCTTTACCACCTGTAAGAATTAAGGTACACACTTTTAGAAAAAGGTGTACTTGATAAACTTAACGGATATATCCGTAGGAAAATGAAAATAAACTAATAAATAAAATAATAATAAAAAAATAATTTAATTTTCCCATAATACAAAAAATGGAAACCAAAAAAGATTTCCGGTCACGTGTGAATTTTATGACCCCACTTCCGGAATGGACATGATCGGTATCTTCTCACCTCCCAACCATTGAGTTCGGACCAATGAAGGGGAGATTTGGTCACCCTTATACTCAACGTCAGGCTGACCTGTGGTTTACTATTTTCCACACCTTCGCATCTTTGTGGTCACGTACGTCAAGAAACATTAGCCATTCATTTTCTACACAGGTCTTCGTTTTGTCTTTTGCGGTCCACCGACATTCAAAATCTGTTTGTGGCACGGAGTAAAATACAACCTCCCACATGTTCTTTCAAAGTTCATCAAAGAGCAAAATATTCAAGCCCAAAATGTTCTGGTATGCGTGTGGAAAAAAGATTGTTACAAACAGCATAGAGAGAGTTATGTCGATGTTCAAATGGAGACTGACAAAATTCAGAATTCATTATTTATAGTTTTTGAGAGGTTCCACAAGCGATTTTTTTTTCTTTTCTTTTCTTTTTGTTTGTTTGTTTGTTTTCTGTTTTTTGTTTGGTTTCCTTTATTTATGAGTTGAAAAATAATTATTGATTCGTTTGATTTTAATAACGTTCGGCGTCAAACGATGTTGAACTTCTCTATTTACTTCGTCAGACGCTATAAATAAAATGTCCAAACCAAATTAAGTCTCAAATTAAAAAAAAAATCTAAATCTAAAACGTTAAAAAGACTAAAAGAGTTGTGAATACTATTTGCGATGTGTAATCATCAGCTTCTCTCTCCAAGAACCTCTGGTTATGGCTTCTTGTAGGTCGCGAGAGGATCGTCAACTGAACTTCTTCAGTGGTTTGTTCTCTAATCAATGTTTCTGCTTGATTTATAGTTGAAATTGATGCCCTTGATGGACTGACAGAAGATGTGAAAGAGAAACTGCACGTGGGTAAGAAGAAGTTGCTCTATTTTTTCTTATTTTCAGAATCACAATCCACTACATTTATTATTACGTTTATTATTATTATTACGTTTATTATTATTATTGTTAAGTATATTTTCATTTATTATTACGTTTATTTTCATTTATTATTAGGTTTATTGCGTTATTATTATTATATTTATTTTCATTATTACGCTTATTATTATTGTTACGTTTATTTTCATTTATTACGTTTATTATTATTATTAAGTATATTTTCATTTATTATTACGTTTTTACGTTACGTTTATTTTCATTTATTATTAGGTTTATTGCGTTATTATTATTATATTTATTTTCATTATTAAGCTTATTATTATTGTTACGTTTATTTTCATTTATTACGTTTATTATTATTATTACGTTTATTATTATTATTAAGTATATTTTCATTTATTATTACGTTTATTACGTTACGTTTATTTTCATTTATTATTACGTTTATTGCGTTATTATTATTATATTTATTTTCATTATTACGCTTATTATTATTGTTACGTTTATTTTCATTTATTATTACGTTTATTATTATTATTACGTTTATTATTATTATCATTAGGTTTATTATTATTTGTTATTACTACGTTCATTATTAATATGAATTATTATTATGTTTGTTATTACATTTATTTTCATTATTATTATTATTATTATTATTATTATTATTATTATTATTATGTCCATTATTTTATTTATTTATTTTTTTAATCCTTTCCCCCCAAGTAAGGCGGGAACGCCACAAGTTCGCTGGGTGTGTTACAAGGAGTGAAAGTGATAGAAAAGACTGCGTATAGAGAGGATTGAGAAAAGGTCAAAATATGAATGGGATTCAAGAAGACAGAAGATGGCGATTGACGTTGCATTTAAATTTTGGAAGATTCTAGTTATCAGGAAAACAAGTAAACTGGAGGGAGTTCCACATGTAGGAAGTGCGAAAAAATAAACTGTTAAAGTAGAAGTGGCGGTTGAATTTAGCTATTTCAACAGTAAACGGGTGGGACCTAGATGCCACTCTAGTTGCACGCTTAATTTCATGTAATTTGGGCATCAGAGAAAAAGCTCGCCATAGCAGTTGCCATGAAAATATTTGTAGAAAAGACAGAGACAAGCTACGGCATATCGAGTCAAGATCGATTACATTACAGATCCTTCTTTTGATTTTGTCAAGAACCTCGAGATGAATGGCAGGAGCACCAGACTAAATATGGCAGCAGTATTCAATGCACAGAAGAATGCTAGATTTGTAGATGGATTCTGACGAGAAAAATTTTCTGACACGACACAGTGACCCAACTTTCCTTGCAGTAGATGCAGCTATTGATTCGATATAGTCGTTCCAATTCACATCAGTTGAAAACGTGAAGCCAAAAAGGCGCAGGGCGTTGCGCTCCAGGAATCTAGCTTTAATTATTAATTTTATTATTATTACATTTATTTTAATTATTGATTATTACACTTATCATTATTTATTATAACGTTTATTATTATTATTTATTATTACACACGGTTATTATTAATAATATTATTGCGTTTATTATTATTATTATTATTATTATTATTATTATTATTATTATGCGTATTTTCATTATTATTATTTATTGTCAATTATTTTTTTATAATTTTAAATTTCTTTTTGTTATAAAATTTTTTTTCTTTACAGTAAGGTTCACCTGTAAAAGGCGCGGGGGTCACTCGCGATAGAGGGTTACGTTAAGAGGCAGTTTATACGGGTAGGAGGGGAAGATAACGGTTAACCCTAGACTTGAACAGGTTATGGTTGTAGTAATCAGGGAAACATCCTCTAGGGAGTCTGTTCTGTGGAACAGTGGTTCATGAGAAGAAGTTGTTCGAGAGGAACTTCTCACAGATGGAATAAGGAGGCAATGTGGGTGATTTGCTACTATGTAAGTGGCATGTCGAGTCCTAGCCGTGAAGGTTAGATCTGGTGGAACCAAGGAATGTAGTTCGTCCGAACACTTTCCATGGAAGTAGTGATAGAGTGGCGAGAGTTTTGCTACCTCCCCCTCTGTGTGTGTGTGTGTGTGTGTGTGTGTGTGAGGGAGAGAGAGAGAGAGGGGTTGGAGGGTGGAAAATAATTTGTTACCCAAAAGGACTCTGGTACACTTTTGAACTCTATCGTGACTGGAAAGTGAGGACTGGGCAACTTCTGCCTAAGTTTGACAATAGTTGTACTTTTATAATATCTTAAGCCACGCCCCTTTGATAGGTGATTGACAGTTCCCTGATATTTGTATGTGTAGAATCTTGCGTGTGGAAAGACCTTAGTGGGTTCGGTCTACCCAGTTTTTTTTTGCAACTGAGCCTCGGGATTCCAAACATTCAACAACAACAAGAAATCTTTTAAATGAAACAAAAAAAGATTATTTTCCGAAGGGAAAGTAGAAGCAGAACACCAATTGAAAAAATCTTTATATATTCTTTTCAAAAATATACAATAACAATAAAATGTTCAATTTTCTTTGCAGTGAAGTTTGTTTTATCAAGTAAGTGTTATTAGCCCGCTTACTTTATGATGGTCAGCCTAATAGGTTTGTTAGTTAAAAAGACAAAGGCTTAGTAAATCGTTGCTGGTGAATCCCTTCAATTAAGTTCATGGACAAGACTTTAGTCGATGTCTGCTGGCTGTTATTTCTTCCATTGTGTGCATGTGTGTTTGGGGGGGGGGTTCATGTGTGTGTGCGCACGTATAGATCAATTTGGCCTCCGAAATTGTTTCGAGCACCGAGAGGCTGTATGCTTAAATTTTTAAATCCGCAATGGAGATCCAAAATCTAATCTCACACAAAGGTGTGAACTTTTTGAATACAAGCTTTTCATTAGTTAGAAAATAATTTCATACTGACTCGAGAAAATGATTTTCTCGAATTTGATCCTACACATACAAATCCGTCTACCCAGTTTTTTTGCAGCTGCGACTCGGGATTCTAAACATATAACAACAAATCTTTTAAATGAAACACAAAAAAGTTTATTTTTTGAAGAGAAAATAGAAGCAGAACACCAGTTGAAATAATCTTTTCAGAAATATACAATAACAATAAAATATTCAATTTTCTTTGTTGTGCAGTTTATTTTAAAAAGTAATTAAGTGTTCTTAGTATAAAGTAAGATCTAATGGACTGACTTTATGACGGTCAGCCTAATGTTTCCGTTAGTGCGTGGACAAAACCTTTGTCAGAGGCTTCTGACAGTCCCTTTATCGTGTGCGCGGATGTGTCTGTACGCAGGTGTAGATCAATCTGGGCTCCCAATTTGTTTTGAACCCCGAGAAGCAGTAAGCTTCTATTTTTATATCCGTAAAAATCTAATTTCACATAGAGGCGTGAACTTTTTGAATACAGGGTTTTCATTAGTGGGAAAATAATTTCACACTGTCCGGCGAAAATATTTTTCTTGACTTTACGAGTGTGGCGAAGGGAATTATTATTATTATTATTTTCTAAATGGTCTAAAAATAACACGTGGCGGGTCTACAACTATGTCTTCTAGTATTTTAGCGGTATTTGCTCTAGTAATTATTGTTTATGAAACAAACCTGATTGGATTTTATTGGTTGAAAAATATATATAGGATTTAATTCCTATAACATCACCACCACGTCCCATAAATACTCAATAAGGTTCATGGCGGAAGAGCGTAGCGTTGTTGGAAGTCTTGTCATATATTTGAGTTTAAATCCGTTTATAACCTGAGCCCTGGCCATGTGGTCACCAGACCTAACCTGTGCCAAAGCTGGTTATCAAAAGCAATACTCTCTCCCGGGTGTCGAATACCATATCAGTGGGTAGGCTACACTTGGGCGCCCGGGGCTTCGTTCTTTCACCCGGGGGTGTCGTCTAGTGGATTCAGTTCATCGTGTTTACTCGTGACGAATTTACATGTCGTGGATTTTTGTTGGTCTGATTGAAAATTCGATCGTACTGCTTCTTCACTACCCGGCGATTCGGTTGAAAAAGGGGTGCAACTTGCCCACAAAAAAAAAAAAAAAAAAAGAAAAAGAAAAAGAATGAAGCTGTTGAAAAATTATCAAGAATTTAATTACGGATGAAATGTGAGAAATCGTCCAACAGCTAATTTTGTTCCAATTTCCTCCTTGCTATACACTGAAAGATGCCTGAACCGAAGAGATGCGTGAGTGCTTTGCAGTAATTGACGGTGACGGGCTTGGATGGGATTCTCCGATAGTGTCTTCTCTGCGAGGAACGCGCTTTGACGATTCTGGGCAAATGGCCCCCCTCTATCTACGCTCTGATTTCTGCGCATGTGTATTTCACTTATATAGGTTTCCGAGCCTGAAATAGACATGATTAATTAGTTTCTCGAACAAAGAATCCCCAGATGTCCAAGCATAAAGTACTTTTTGATTATGACCTGGACTTTTAACTTTCCAAAATGACATTGGAATTAATGCAAAAACGATGAATAGGTCTCTAAACATTGGAGCAACCGAAAACTCATTCGTTATGATATGCCAACTTCCTTGGGGTTATGGAGATGGGCCGAGGCTATCAGTTATGCTGAATCTTACTAAATCTTCAGTCAGTCAATAAAGTGCCATATGTGATACGTTTGGACGAATCTCTTTCTTTGATTAGGCAGAAGATGTTCCCGTAGTAGGCTGCCGTTTCTTTCTACAGTAGACTGGTTACTAACAAACGTTCCGACAGAATTTGAGTTCAAACTCTTCCGTGGCACTTCTTATTAGTATTTTAGGGCTTTAAATTAATATTCTTAAACCGGACTTTTTTTTCGATCAGACTACAATCCGATGAGCCATTGTCCCATATTTTTTCTTGAAATATCTCCTTCACTCAGAATTATCAAATCTCTCAAGACCCTGGGTCAATAACCACTTTCCCTGAACTAATATGACCCAATAATGGATACTGCCCTGTCACACACCTACTTAGTTCTTGTATAGGTAAATTAGTATCCACTTATGTTTGAGTCTGTAAGCATTTATTTGGTGAGTGGGTTGTTAGTTGTTTAGATTTTAGATATGAGTCTTATAAAGGGTGTTTCATTAAAACGGATTATATATAAGGGTGATTCCTTAAGACGGATCAAAGTCAGTAGTAAATTAATCAGTGTTATTGGTAAAAAATTTATTTATTTCTCTATTGGATCATGTTATTTAAGTCATGGCAATTACTTGTGAAAAATAATATCACCCAAATGTCGACCTAATCTGAAAGAAAAAGAAAAAATCATTAAACGCTTAAACTTAATACACATTTAAAATCGGTTCAAGTTATGGGAACAGCCTTTATTTTTGGTCTGGAGATGATGTGAAGCACTCTTCAGGTACAGTATACACAAAGTTGAGGTTAGCATTAAACATTTTATCTTAGTATTCCTTTCTGATATACAGAAAGTGGGATTTATAAGTATATCAGTTGTATGGAACCTAGAATTCAATTATTGATTTTTAAGATCTGCTCTTGAAAAATTGATCCTATTTAATATTTTGCGCACATGTTCATATTCATCCAGGCCCGCATACATACACCCAAACTTGCCCGGTCGACAGAGCTTGGAAAATGTTGACTACACCAGAAGAGTAAGAGCTACCCACCCAAATAACGAGCCTCCTACCAAGTAAATGTTTTCAGACTCAACAATATTACTTATCCCTGAACCACGTAAATATTTACAGGCTCATGTATAAAAGACCAATATTTACCTATTCCCAAAGCAAGCAAGTAAATGCTTACAGACTCGAATATAAACGACCAATATTTCCCCTTACCAAGTAAATTCTTCTAGACTCAAATATAAAAAAGTAAAAACAAAAAATAAACAAGTGATGACATGTGATAAAATAAGTCCACACATGTGTGCACACGCTCTTGTGCTGACATCTTGTGCTAACATCTTGTGATGACATCTTTTGGTTAAATTAACTGAAGAATAAATGAATAGCTTTTGCCAATCAAATTTCAGCTGCTGCTGCTCGACATATTGCTGAGGCAGTTGATGAAGAAATGGCGCCAGAGAAAATAGAAGAATCTCAGTTGTACAGTTTAAAACGGATTACTTCTGAAATTCTTGGTTCTGAGAAAGTGTCCCTGCAAGAGCGAGCAAATTCAGAGCCGTCTGTCATAAGTAAGTATTTTTATCCACTTCAAATATTGTTATATTCACAACGTTTCGCCATTGTACGCAACGGCCTTCATCAGGATCTGTCTCTATTTCTGGGTTGAGGTATTGTAACTATTTACACTATTTACATTGTTTGGACTGTTGTCCTCATCTTTATTGTCATATTCACCTTCAACATCTGTCTCTATTTCTCAGATGAGGTATTGTAACTATTTACACTATTTACATTGTTTGGACTGTTGTCCTCATCTTTATTGCCATATACACATTCAACATCTATCTCTATTTCTCAGATGAGGTATTGTAACTATTTACAATATTTACATTGTTCGGACTGTTCTCCTCATCTTTATTGCAATATTCATCTTCAATATCTGTCTCTATTTCTCAGATGAGGTATTGTAACTATTTACACTATTTACATTGTTTAGACTGTTGTCCTCATCTTTATTGCCATATTCACCTTCAACATCTGTCTCTATTTCTCAGATGAGGTATTGTAACTATTTACACTATTTACATTGTTTGGACTGTTGTCCTCATCTTTATTACCATATTCACCTTCAACATCTATCTCTATTTCTCAGATGAGGTATTGTAACTATTTACACTATTTACATTGTTTAGACTGTTGTCCTCACTCTATTTCTCAGATGAGGTATTGTAACTATTTACACTATTTACATTGTTTAGACTGTTGTCCTCATCTTTATTGCCATATTCAACTTCAACATCTGTCTCTATTTCTCAGATGAGGTATTGTAACTATTTACACTATTTACATTGTTTAGACTGTTGTCCTCATCTTTATTGCCATATTCAACTTCAACATCTGTCTCTATTTCTCAGATGAGGTATTGTAACTATTTACACTATTTACATTGTTTGGACTGTTGTCCTCATCTTTATTGCCATATTCACCTTCAACATCTGTCTCTATTTCTCAGATGAGGTATTGTAACTATTTACACTATTTACATTGTTTAGACTGTTGTCCTCATCTTTATTGCCATATTCACCTTCAACATCTGTCTCTATTTCTCAGATGAGGTATTGTAACTATTTACACTATTTACATTGTTTAGACTGTTGTCCTCATCTTTATTGCCATATTCACCTTCAACATCTATCTCTATTTCTCAGATGAGGTATTGTAACTATTTACACTATTTACATTGTTTAGACTGTTGTCCTCATCTTTATTGCCATATTCACCTTCAACATCTGTCTCTATTTCTCAGATGAGGTATTGTAACTATTTACACTATTTACATTGTTTGGACTGTTGTCCTCATCTTTATTGCCATATTCACCTTCAACATCTGTCTCTATTTCTCATATGAGGTATTGTAACTATTTACACTATTTACATTGTTTGGACTGTTGTCCTCATCTTTATTGCCATATTCAACTTCAACATCTGTCTCTATTTCTCATATGAGGTATTGTAACTATTTACACTATTTACATTGTTTGGACTGTTGTCCTCATCTTTATTGTCATATTCACCTTCAACATCTGTCTCTATTTCTCAGATGAGGTATTGTAACTATTTACACTATTTACATTGTTTAGACTGTTGTCCTCATCTTTATTGCCATATTCACCTTCAACATCTGTCTCTATTTCTCAGATGAGGTATTGTAACTATTTACACTATTTACATTGTTTGGACTGTTGTCCTCATCTTTATTGCCATATTCACCTTCAACATCTGTCTCTATTTCTCAGATGAGGTATTGTAACTATTTACACTATTTACATTGTTTGGACTGTTGTCCTCATCTTTATTGCCATATTCACCTTCAACATCTGTCTCTATTTCTCAGATGAGGTATTGTAACTATTTACACTATTTACATTGTTTAGACTGTTGTCCTCATCTTTATTGCCATATTCAACTTCAACATCTGTCTCTATTTCTCAGAAGAGGTATTGTAACTATTTACACTATTTACATTGTTTGGACTGTTGTCCTCATCTTTATTGCCATATTCACCTTCAACATCTATCTCTATTTCTCAGATGAGGTATTGTAACTATTTACACTATTTACATTGTTTGGACTGTTGTCCTCATCTTTATTGCCATATTCAACTTCAACATCTGTCTCTATTTCTCAGATGAGGTATTGTAACTATTTACACTATTTACATTGTTTGGACTGTTGTCCTCATCTTTATTGCCATATTCACCTTCAACATCTGTCTCTATTTCTCAAATGAGGTATTGTAACTATTTACACTATTTACATTGTTTAGACTGTTGTCCTCATCTTTATTGCCATATTCAACTTCAACATCTGTCTCTATTTCTCAGATGAGGTATTGTAACTATTTACACTATTTACATTGTTTAGACTGTTGTCCTCATCTTTATTGCTATATTCAACTTCAACAACTGTCTCTATTTCTCAGATGAGGTATTGTAACTATTTACACTATTTACATTGTTTGGACTGTTGTCCTCATCTTTATTGCCATATTCACCTTCAACATCTGTCTCTATTTCTCAGATGAGGTATTGTAACTATTTACACTATTTACATTGTTTAGACTGTTGTCCTCATCTTTATTGCCATATTCACCTTCAACATCTGTCTCTATTTCTCAGATGAGGTATTGTAACTATTTACACTATTTACATTGTTTAGACTGTTGTCCTCATCTTTATTGCCATATTCACCTTCAACATCTATCTCTATTTCTCAGATGAGGTATTGTAACTATTTACACTATTTACATTGTTTAGACTGTTGTCCTCATCTTTATTGCCATATTCACCTTCAACATCTGTCTCTATTTCTCAGATGAGGTATTGTAACTATTTACACTATTTACATTGTTTGGACTGTTGTCCTCATCTTTATTGCCATATTCACCTTCAACATCTGTCTCTATTTCTCATATGAGGTATTGTAACTATTTACACTATTTACATTGTTTGGACTGTTGTCCTCATCTTTATTGCCATATTCAACTTCAACATCTGTCTCTATTTCTCATATGAGGTATTGTAACTATTTACACTATTTACATTGTTTGGACTGTTGTCCTCATCTTTATTGTCATATTCACCTTCAACATCTGTCTCTATTTCTCAGATGAGGTATTGTAACTATTTACACTATTTACATTGTTTGGACTGTTGTCCTCATCTTTATTGCCATATTCACCTACAACATCTGTCTCTATTTCTCAGATGAGGTATTGTAACTATTTACACTATTTACATTGTTTGGACTGTTGTCCTCATCTTTATTGCCATATTCACCTTCAACATCTATCTCTATTTCTCAGATGAGGTATTGTAACTATTTACACTATTTACATTGTTTAGACTGTTGTCCTCATCTTTATTGCCATATTCACCTTCAACATCTGTCTCTATTTCTCAGATGAGGTATTGTAACTATTTACACTATTTACCTTGTTTGGACTGTTGTCCTCATCTTTATTGCCATATTCACCTTCAACATCTGTCTCTATTTCTCATATGAGGTATTGTAACTATTTACACTATTTACATTGTTTAGACTGTTGTCCTCATCTTTATTGCCATATTCACCTTCAACATCTGTCTCTATTTCTCATATGAGGTATTGTAACTATTTACACTATTTACATTGTTTGGACTGTTGTCCTCATCTTTATTGCCATATTCAACTTCAACATCTGTCTCTATTTCTCATATGAGGTATTGTAACTATTTACACTATTTACATTGTTTGGACTGTTGTCCTCATCTTTATTGTCATATTCACCTTCAACATCTGTCTCTATTTCTCAGATGAGGTATTGTAACTATTTACACTATTTACATTGTTTGGACTGTTGTCCTCATCTTTATTGCCATATTCACCTACAACATCTGTCTCTATTTCTCAGATGAGGTATTGTAACTATTTACACTATTTACATTGTTTGGACTGTTGTCCTCATCTTTATTGCCATATTCACCTTCAACATCTATCTCTATTTCTCAGATGAGGTATTGTAACTATTTACACTATTTACATTGTTTAGACTGTTGTCCTCATCTTTATTGCCATATTCACCTTCAACATCTGTCTCTATTTCTCATATGAGGTATTGTAACTATTTACACTATTTACATTGTTTGGACTGTTGTCCTCATCTTTATTGTCATATTCACCTTCAACATCTGTCTCTATTTCTCAGATGAGGTATTGTAACTATTTACACTATTTACATTGTTTAGACTGTTGTCCTCATCTTTATTGCCATATTCACCTTCAACATCTCTCTATTTCTCAGATGAGGTATTGTAACTATTTACACTATTTACATTGTTTGGACTGTTGTCCTCATCTTTATTGCCATATTCACCTTCAACATCTGTCTCTATTTCTCAGATGAGGTATTGTAACTATTTACACTATTTACATTGTTTGGACTGTTGTCCTCATCTTTATTGTCATATTCACCTTCAACATCTGTCTCTATTTCTCAGATGAGGTATTGTAACTATTTACACTATTTACATTGTTTAGACTGTTGTCCTCATCTTTATTGCCATATTCACCTTCAACATCTGTCTCTATTTCTCAGATGAGGTATTGTAACTATTTACACTATTTACATTGTTTGGACTGTTGTCCTCATCTTTATTGCCATATTCACCTTCAACATCTGTCTCTATTTCTCAGATGAGGTATTGTAACTATTTACACTATTTACATTGTTTGGACTGTTGTCCTCATCTTTATTGCCATATTCACCTTCAACATCTATCTCTATTTCTCAGATGAGGTATTGTAACTATTTACACTATTTACATTGTTTAGACTGTTGTCCTCATCTTTATTGCCATATTCACCTTCAACATCTGTCTCTATTTCTCAGATGAGGTATTGTAACTATTTACACTATTTACATTGTTTGGACTGTTGTCCTCATCTTTATTGCCATATTCACCTTCAACATCTGTCTCTATTTCTCATATGAGGTATTGTAACTATTTACACTATTTACATTGTTTAGACTGTTGTCCTCATCTTTATTGCCATATTCACCTTCAACATCTGTCTCTATTTCTCAGATGAGGTATTGTAACTATTTACACTATTTACATTGTTTGGACTGTTGTCCTCATCTTTATTGCCATATTCACCTTCAACATCTGTCTCTATTTCTCAGATGAGGTATTGTAACTATTTACACTATTTACATTGTTTGGACTGTTGTCCTCATCTTTATTGCCATATTCACCTTCAACATCTGTCTCTATTTCTCAGATGAGGTATTGTAACTATTTACACTATTTACATTGTTTGGACTGTTGTCCTCATCTTTATTGCCATATTCACCTTCAACATCTGTCTCTATTTCTCATATGAGGTATTGTAACTATTTACACTATTTACATTGTTTGGACTGTTGTCCTCATCTTTATTGCCATATTCACCTTCAACATCTGTCTCTATTTCTCATATGAGGTATTGTAACTATTTACACTATTTACATTGTTTGGACTGTTGTCCTCATCTTTATTGTCATATTCACCTTCAACATCTGTCTCTATTTCTCAGATGAGGTATTGTAACTATTTACACTATTTACATTGTTTAGACTGTTGTCCTCATCTTTATTGCCATATTCACCTTCAACATCTGTCTCTATTTCTCAGATGAGGTATTGTAACTATTTACACTATTTACATTGTTTGGACTGTTGTCCTCATCTTTATTGCCATATTCACCTTCAACATCTGTCTCTATTTCTCAGATGAGGTATTGTAACTATTTACACTATTTACATTGTTTGGACTGTTGTCCTCATCTTTATTGCCATATTCACCTTCAACATCTGTCTCTATTTCTCAGATGAGGTATTGTAACTATTTACACTATTTACATTGTTTGGACTGTTGTCCTCATCTTTATTGCCATATTCAACTTCAACATCTGTCTCTATTTCTCAGATGAGGTATTGTAACTATTTACACTATTTACATTGTTTGGACTGTTGTCCTCATCTTTATTGCCATATTCACCTTCAACATCTGTCTCTATTTCTCAAATGAGGTATTGTAACTATTTACACTATTTACATTGTTTAGACTGTTGTCCTCATCTTTATTGCCATATTCAACTTCAACATCTGTCTCTATTTCTCAGATGAGGTATTGTAACTATTTACACTATTTACATTGTTTAGACTGTTGTCCTCATCTTTATTGCTATATTCAACTTCAACAACTGTCTCTATTTCTCAGATGAGGTATTGTAACTATTTACACTATTTACATTGTTTGGACTGTTGTCCTCATCTTTATTGCCATATTCACCTTCAACATCTATCTCTATTTCTCAGATGAGGTATTGTAACTATTTACACTATTTACATTGTTTAGACTGTTGTCCTCATCTTTATTGCCATATTCACCTTCAACATCTGTCTCTATTTCTCAGATGAGGTATTGTAACTATTTACACTATTTACATTGTTTAGACTGTTGTCCTCATCTTTATTGCCATATTCACCTTCAACATCTATCTCTATTTCTCAGATGAGGTATTGTAACTATTTACACTATTTACATTGTTTAGACTGTTGTCCTCATCTTTATTGCCATATTCACCTTCAACATCTGTCTCTATTTCTCAGATGAGGTATTGTAACTATTTACACTATTTACATTGTTTGGACTGTTGTCCTCATCTTTATTGCCATATTCACCTTCAACATCTGTCTCTATTTCTCATATGAGGTATTGTAACTATTTACACTATTTACATTGTTTGGACTGTTGTCCTCATCTTTATTGCCATATTCAACTTCAACATCTGTCTCTATTTCTCATATGAGGTATTGTAACTATTTACACTATTTACATTGTTTGGACTGTTGTCCTCATCTTTATTGTCATATTCACCTTCAACATCTGTCTCTATTTCTCAGATGAGGTATTGTAACTATTTACACTATTTACATTGTTTGGACTGTTGTCCTCATCTTTATTGCCATATTCACCTACAACATCTGTCTCTATTTCTCAGATGAGGTATTGTAACTATTTACACTATTTACATTGTTTGGACTGTTGTCCTCATCTTTATTGCCATATTCACCTTCAACATCTATCTCTATTTCTCAGATGAGGTATTGTAACTATTTACACTATTTACATTGTTTAGACTGTTGTCCTCATCTTTATTGCCATATTCACCTTCAACATCTGTCTCTATTTCTCAGATGAGGTATTGTAACTATTTACACTATTTACCTTGTTTGGACTGTTGTCCTCATCTTTATTGCCATATTCACCTTCAACATCTGTCTCTATTTCTCATATGAGGTATTGTAACTATTTACACTATTTACATTGTTTAGACTGTTGTCCTCATCTTTATTGCCATATTCACCTTCAACATCTGTCTCTATTTCTCATATGAGGTATTGTAACTATTTACACTATTTACATTGTTTGGACTGTTGTCCTCATCTTTATTGCCATATTCAACTTCAACATCTGTCTCTATTTCTCATATGAGGTATTGTAACTATTTACACTATTTACATTGTTTGGACTGTTGTCCTCATCTTTATTGTCATATTCACCTTCAACATCTGTCTCTATTTCTCAGATGAGGTATTGTAACTATTTACACTATTTACATTGTTTGGACTGTTGTCCTCATCTTTATTGCCATATTCACCTACAACATCTGTCTCTATTTCTCAGATGAGGTATTGTAACTATTTACACTATTTACATTGTTTGGACTGTTGTCCTCATCTTTATTGCCATATTCACCTTCAACATCTATCTCTATTTCTCAGATGAGGTATTGTAACTATTTACACTATTTACATTGTTTAGACTGTTGTCCTCATCTTTATTGCCATATTCACCTTCAACATCTGTCTCTATTTCTCATATGAGGTATTGTAACTATTTACACTATTTACATTGTTTGGACTGTTGTCCTCATCTTTATTGTCATATTCACCTTCAACATCTGTCTCTATTTCTCAGATGAGGTATTGTAACTATTTACACTATTTACATTGTTTAGACTGTTGTCCTCATCTTTATTGCCATATTCACCTTCAACATCTCTCTATTTCTCAGATGAGGTATTGTAACTATTTACACTATTTACATTGTTTGGACTGTTGTCCTCATCTTTATTGCCATATTCACCTTCAACATCTGTCTCTATTTCTCAGATGAGGTATTGTAACTATTTACACTATTTACATTGTTTGGACTGTTGTCCTCATCTTTATTGTCATATTCACCTTCAACATCTGTCTCTATTTCTCAGATGAGGTATTGTAACTATTTACACTATTTACATTGTTTAGACTGTTGTCCTCATCTTTATTGCCATATTCACCTTCAACATCTGTCTCTATTTCTCAGATGAGGTATTGTAACTATTTACACTATTTACATTGTTTGGACTGTTGTCCTCATCTTTATTGCCATATTCACCTTCAACATCTGTCTCTATTTCTCAGATGAGGTATTGTAACTATTTACACTATTTACATTGTTTGGACTGTTGTCCTCATCTTTATTGCCATATTCACCTTCAACATCTATCTCTATTTCTCAGATGAGGTATTGTAACTATTTACACTATTTACATTGTTTAGACTGTTGTCCTCATCTTTATTGCCATATTCACCTTCAACATCTGTCTCTATTTCTCAGATGAGGTATTGTAACTATTTACACTATTTACATTGTTTGGACTGTTGTCCTCATCTTTATTGCCATATTCACCTTCAACATCTGTCTCTATTTCTCATATGAGGTATTGTAACTATTTACACTATTTACATTGTTTAGACTGTTGTCCTCATCTTTATTGCCATATTCACCTTCAACATCTGTCTCTATTTCTCATATGAGGTATTGTAACTATTTACACTATTTACATTGTTTGGACTGTTGTCCTCATCTTTATTGTCATATTCACCTTCAACATCTGTCTCTATTTCTCAGATGAGGTATTGTAACTATTTACACTATTTACATTGTTTAGACTGTTGTCCTCATCTTTATTGCCATATTCACCT
>CAWVQA010000649.1:12500-18466 GCA_963932145.1 Acanthosepion lycidas | reverse complement strand
ATATATATTTAAACGTATATATATATACATATATACATATATATATATACATATATATACACATATACATATATACATATATACATATATATATATATATTCATATATACATATATATATATATATACATACATATATATATATATATATATCTATACATATACATACATATATATATACATACATACTTACATACATATATATACATACCTACATACATATATACATACATACATACATACATATATATATATATATATATATATATATATATATATTTATCTACATATATATATATATATATATTTATGTAGAAAAACATACGGAAATATAAACAATATCCTGATATGCAATAATGCTGTTTTAATGCTATATATATATATATATATATATATATATATATATATATATATATATATATATATATATATATATATATACCCAAGTATAGGATTGGTGTATACGGAATAAATTTCAATAACCAAAAATTTCTAATTTTAAAAGCGTGCTCAATACAATGTAGGCCTAATATAATTTATTACGATAATTTTAATATAAATGTTATAAAATCACTATAAAACTTTACTTTTTCCTCTGTTTCTTCTTTAAATTATTTTATAATATTTTAAACTTAATACAGATTAAATTTCATATTTAAAACTGGAGATTTTTAATTTTATACAAAATTTAATATTAATTAGAATGATTTCTATCTTCGTCTAACCCTAACATTAAAGCATTAATTTTTATAACCAGGGTTCGTTGTCACGTTTTTTTAAATTGTCATATACTTGTATTTTGATTGGTCGTTGTAGCTTATGTTACGGTGTTTCCCCTAGCGAGGGCTGCTTTATCGATTTGAACCTTTTAAAACCCTTTATTCTACATTTAACAACATCTGCTGATAAGACTCTATGGCTATTTTTGTAGTGATATTATAACATATTTTTATTGTAATTTTTGAATGAATTATATTTGCTCTACTCTGTATTGAGTAAGCTTTTAACAATGAAATTCCTATTGGTGGGTGGGATGAGAGAGCACTCTTTATTCATCTAGTACTTTATACTGAATTTTTGCGGAGATGTCCTTAATTAGAATTAATGGTGACCGCATAATTAAGCGCGATCAGTAGGGCAATACGCTCATATCTTCGATCACGGTGATTTGTGAAATCGTGCTAGCACCTGCCTCGACGGCTTTTATAGAATTCTCTCTACCCATTTGAATTTACATGGCTTTGGGTAAACCGTGGTATTGTTTCCGGACACTTTCCAAAGATGCTGCATCAATTTTCAAGAAGAATTGATTTTCCTGACCATGGAGAGATTCACTTCCGGATCTTATGGTCAAAACACTAAATTAGTCTAATTAAGAGATAGCATAATCTAGCGTGATGAACTGTCCAATGCGCTCAAACCTTCGATCACGCTGACTTGTGACATCGTGCAAGGATAACCATCGACGGCTTCCAAACAGTTCTATTTACCAAATTGTATTTACAAGGCATAGATCAACAAATAGCATGGTTTTCAGGTACTTTGCAACGGTGCCTCCACTACTGGGGATCGTGTGCCCAGGGCAATATTATCAAAAAGCCACTCCCTTGACAAATCGACTTATGGGAGTTTTTCAAACCTGAGTTTTATGGTCGGAATACGTAATTTCTGACCACTTGGCTATCTGCGTATATGTATGTGTATGTAATCGGCTAATATCATAAGAAGATTCTGAAGAAAAACCTAATGCGTTCCAAAATAAAACTAGGGGAAAAGAGGAAGCCAGCCAGTTAATGAGGACATGCTTTGAGAATTCAACAAAACCAATATGAAAATGAAGATAAACCTTTTGGAGAAGAGGAGAAAAATATCACCTTTATTTCCCGAAGACACAAAATTCCTTAGGGTAAATTATTGGAAAGGAAGTACGAAAGACTTCTTCTAAGCATGTTCCAAGCCCGAAAAGGAAATTTGGCCCTGAGGGGCAAAAACCTTCCGTTTGAGAAGAATTATCACCTTATTTGAATTCCTTTTTCTTTCACTTTCTCGTAGATTACGCATGAAAAGCACCTCTCCTTATTGGCATTGCAAATCTACATCTCCTCCTCCTTTTAACTATTGGCTTATTTTGTCTTCGCATCACGGATTATGGATTAACACGATTGAAGCGGACACAAACTCTAAACACAAATAAAATGCACACACACACACACACACATATATATGTGTGTTTATTTTATTATATATATATATATATATATATATATATATATATATATATATATATATATATATAGATAGATAGATAGATAGATAGATAGATAGAGATATATACAAAAGAATGTATTCATTTATACAGAGTGGGGCAAAATGATCTGATACATTTTTAGTTTAAAACACGACAGAAGACTGTTATATAGGAATAAAATGTCGCTGCCGACACTTGGGTTTGAACATAGATCACCAGAGAGCAAACAGAGGTGATTATTGAATTAAGCAAACCACGTGACTGTAAGGGAAACACATTAGCAGAAAGTAGGGTGACGTCTAATGGACTGCTATTTCTACTCTATCCTCTATTAGTTGTCGGATCTCCAGTTCTTGTCTATCCTCTCTTAATATACGAATCACCATTTCTATTCTGTTCCTTATTAATCTACGGACAGCTATTATCTTAGTGTGAGTGCTATTCGAAGGCTGACACCGGCATTGTTTAAACGGCGTTACTATAGTTGTATCTGCGATTACAAAGTCTCTACTATAACGAGAATTGCGAAAGTGACAACGAGTATTCGTAGACATCACAAAAGTAGCAAGGAGTGTTTGTTGGCATCACAAAAAAAAAGACGTTAAAAAAATTCTCCATAACTCAAACGGCTATTTCATGTGGAAAACTTGTCAACGTGAATTGGATAGGCGAGCATCGGTCATTTATTGTGGAAACATTTTTCAAGAACAATGAATTGGTAACTGCAATACAAAGAGAATTAAACCGCCCGATCACTTGATTTGAAATCAAGTGATACACACATATATATATATATATATATATATATATATATATATATATATATATATATATATATATATATTGTGGGGATAGCTGAAATCAAAGATATACACTCAATGACCTCGATGAATTAATTAAAAGATGCCATTCGTTAAGAAAATGCTGCCATTCTGCATAAAATCCCTAGTCGAGATTTAGACAACTTTCGTTAAAGCCTTTAACACTCTGCATAAAGTAACGGCACCCACTTGACTGATTTAATTTTTAAAACGAAAGGAAATAAAATGAATTTTATATAGAGTTCGAAAATAAAAAAAAAAAACTTTTCTCATACATTACTATATTTCGTTTTATTAAACCTACAAGTGTGTCGCATCATTTTGTCGCAATATGTATATATATATATATATATATATATATATATATATATATATATATATATATATATATATATATATATATATATATATATATATAATCTGTCGTCGTCACCTCTATTTATGTCAGTGAAACAAAGTAAGATATTGTAATAATCTACTTTTGGTTGGCTGTATCATTAAAGCATTTCTCTTACGTATGTAATTGTAAGGTTTTATGTATTAAATAGACATAAGTTAGATCCATGAATAATGATTGTTTCATTTCGTTTAACTCTGGCAACATGAATTGGATGGGCGACGATTCATGATGGAAACGTTTTTCAAGTAAAACGAATCGGTAACCGCAATACAAAGAGCGTTGGGATTAAGAAGAGAGAACAATAGAAGAGTGTATAAAGATTGACATTGCATTTAAATTGAAACTTTTGAAGATCAAACTCATTTGCAAAGTATGGAGGCGCAAGAGAGTTCCACAAGCGGGAGGTGCGAGAAAAAGAAACTTACGGTTAAAATATAAAAATGAATGATGTCAACCAAATAAACAATATAAAAAAACAGGTAAATGATTAAAAAAATAAAAATAAACTGCTAGTCACCATAAAGTGTTGATTCCTTGTTTATAGTGCATATATATATATATATATATATATATATATATATATATATATATATATATATAACATATATATTTTTAAAAAATTCTGTTTATACCTTATTTTTGTAGATATAATTTATTTAAGAAAATGCTTTGTTTTTAATTAAATAGTATTAATTACATTTAACAGCCTGAATGTTCGAGAAATTTCGTAGACGCTTTTGGATAATTAATTAAAATAAATAATTAAATAATTATAAATAAATATTAAATAACTGGTTTTCATAATAAGTTGTTATTGTCAACGTTAATATAAGTTTCGTGAGGAGAAATGATCGATCGAGAAAAATCGTCGAAATTTTGAGCTTATAAAATGTATTTTGTAAGCAAAACGCTTCTTAATGCTGAATGTTTAACAGCATGTCAAATCAAATGATGTTTCCCATTAGACTTGTAGGTTCTATTCCTGTACCAGAGCGCATATTTTCTGCGAAATTTTCCGAACATTCAGACCGGTAAATGTAATTAATATTGTTCATTTAAAAAACAGAGCATTTACTTCAGTAAATTATAACTATAAAAATAACGTATAAACAGAATATATATAGATAGATAGATAAACCTAGTGAGCCAGACAAACCTACCCAGGTTTCACCTAAGCGGATCGTCAGGAAAAGCTGGTTAAAGAGGCCAAAGGTGGTATTGAGCTCTTTTAGTTAGTTGTTTACTCGTGTCGGGGGTTTTTCTTTGGGCTTTAAACCTGTATCAGTGCGATTTTTTTCGACAGTCTTTCATGTTTCTAGCTCTTTCTTTTTTTAAAACCTTTTTTCCTTCGTGTTTGTTTTGATTATTGGCAAATCAAAAATTCGAAGGTTTTTTGAAGCGAGTATAGTTACCTAAATATATATATATATATATATATATATATATGTGTGTGTGTGTGTGTGTGTGTGTGTGTGTGTGTGTGTAAAACGCGGCAAAAGAACTAAAAAACAGCCCTAACATTTTCATCAGAGAAATTGGAAAAGCTAATACATACGTAATTTTGGATAAAGCTGGTTACCACAAAAATTACAAAACATTATTGATGACCGAACTAAATTCAACAAAGTGTGTAGAAACCCAACGGAGACCCTAAAAAGGTTCGTTAACAAACTTATAACAACTAACAAGGTGGAATCGGTTCCTAAAAATCAAAAAAATATCACTTTAGACCACCATTCTCGTTATTTATATGGGCATATAAAAAACGATAAACTCAGATACCCGCTACGACCAATCATTTCCCAACACTTATCTACGAGCTATCAAATATCCTAAACGACATCCTCACACCATACCTATCCACCAATTACAGTAACTCATCCACCCATTATCGAGTTCTTTACGAATTCCTCCAAATTTAAAACTACTAAACCAAACCAAGGTATCATAGCGTCACTTTATGTCGAAACGTTATTTACTAACATCCCCATCGATACACTCATTGACATTATTCTAAATTCTGTGTATACTAATAATTCTATTGCTCCGCCATCTATCAAACTATTCATAATCAAAAAATTACGATATGTATGCACAATCAAAGTCCCATTCTATGCCCATAATGACACTATTTACACCCAAACTAATGGTGTTAGTTTGGGAAATCCACTCGGTCCAGGTTTTTTCAATTATTACATGTCCCATGTAGAAAATATCATATTTAAACAGGTCTGTAAACCTAAAATGTATGTCAGCTCCGTAAAGAACTCAATAATGTAAAACAGACACTAATTAACAATGGCTACCCTAACCACCTTATAGACAACCAAATTAGACTATTTCTCCTCAAAATAAATAACAACGATAGTCAACATACAGTAAAAAATTACATATATATTTTCTACAAAAACCAAATGCACATTAACTACAAACAAGATTAATCTTCATTTAGAAATATTATAAAGAAATACACTACCCCAACTGAACCGAATAAAACA